>JAPZDV010000007.1:24005212-24022838 GCA_029814665.1 Acanthurus lineatus
GTGCGTTAATCACGCATTAAAAAAATTAGTGCCGTTAAAAGGAGTTTGAGTTAATGCATTATTAACGCGTTAACTTCAACAGCCCTAGTAATAACCTAAATTTATCGCAGTGAAACCAGTATCTTCTCACTGAATTAACAGTTCTGTTGGCTCATAAATGTGCATGTCATTTCTCTTTCAAGGTCAGAAAATGACAGTTCGATCATACAACCTTCTTATTCTGGCAGCGTGGCTAAATGCTGTGTTCTGGTCCTCCATGCCTATAGTGGGCTGGGCTGGTTACGCCCCTGACCCCACTGGAGCCACATGCACCATCAACTGGAGACAGAATGATGCGTAAGTTATCAGATGTTATTGACAATAACTTGAACATTGTATTTTAAAACTTAGAGTTAGAACTTGAACTTGAGAAAATTTCTCACTAATAATTAATTAAACAAATACTCTGTTGTGACGTTATTGCATCTAAACTCTCTAAAGGTCCAGAGATTTGTTTTGTTTTGTCTTTATAAAAACATGGAACCTGCAGTACTGCAGTGCTCCCATTCTAATCAACCAAAGCCGATTACTAGAAGATAAGAAATAATACTCACAAATAATATCATAGTTAACACAAGATTTAATAACATTCCATACTTAATATTTTGAAAAACATTTTTTAAAAAATCAACCAAACAGCCCTGGAAAGCAGATTAAAAATTAATATTCCTCTTTACACCCACCTTACAAAGTTCAGGTTGTGGTGTTGTACAATTAAGGAGACGGGTAATGTCAGTCTGTTTGTCATGAACTTAGCTCAGGATGTAAGAACTCAAATGCACAACTCGACTCGATGACTCAGCAAAACAAGGTTTATTACAAACAATGGTCGGTACACGGGAAGGCAGTCAAACCAGGCAAAGGTATCTAAATCGTGAGACAAAAGGCAAGGTCGAAAAAACAAGCAAGGTTCAAAATACAAGAAGGCTACGACTGTGGCTATGAAAGAATGCTGGTACGTGATCTATGGATATCAACGAACTGGCGATGAGACAAGACACAAAGAGGGAATATATGCAGGACTAATGGGGATTGATTAGACACAGGTGTGGAAGACACAATCAGGGATCAGGTGCACACAGACGAGGAGGGGGCAGGGCAGACAGGAACCTGGAACAGAGACAGGGGTGAGTGCATGAAACATGAGGGAGAAAAATAAAATACTTAAAAGGCCGTGAAACATGACACTGTTACCTTGTCAAATTAAGAAAGCATGTCCCCATGCAACCGATATCATCATTCAGTGCTTCTTTTTTAAAATTAGTTTTATTTGTTTGTTTTATTTTGTTTAACTAATATTTCAGATTGTATTACTGCTATGCAAATGATCCATAGACTGCAGTTAGATAGTGCTTTGCTAGTCTATTGACCACTCAAAGTGCTCTGGACTTAAATATTTAGCCATTCACACACACACACGCGCGCGCGCATGCACACAAACACATTCACATACACTAATGGCTTAGCTGTCCACACAAAGTGCCAACCTGCACATAAGAAACAGACACACAGCTACACATCGATGGAAGAGCCGTTTAGAGCAGGTTGAGATTCAGAATCCTTCCAGAGGGCGCTTCTGCATGTGACTCGAGGAGCAGGAAATCGAAGTATTGATCATCAAAATTAATAAACAGTCAGCTCTCTCCTTCCTGAGCCACATCCAAATGTAAAGAATGTCATAGTTTAAGCAATTTATCAGTTCATGTGATTACTCCACATTGTCATGATCAACATTAGGGTTCACAACTGTTTTAACTCAGAACCACCCTGGGACACTTATTATTACAATACTACTTTTTACTATACTACTACCACTTACTGCTATAGCAAGAGTGGATGCCAGAGCTATCTGAGGGGACACTGACTGTAAGCAGACCCTGTAACTACTGTCTTTTTCTCCGCAGCTCCTTCATCTCCTATACCATGGCAGTGATTGCTGTAAACTTTGTAGTACCTTTGTCTGTCATGTTCTACTGCTACTACAATGTGTCAGTCACTGTGAGGCGATACAAAGCCAGCAATTGCTTGGACAGTATCAACATTGACTGGTCAGATCAGATGGATGTCACCAAGGTAAAAACAGACTAACTGAACCATTATCAGAATTACTCCTCTTTGTTCTACTCTTTCCCTGAGCGGCATGCAGTGTAGGCCATCAAGTCGTTAGACAAAGTTGTCCAACATTTCTATCGCCTATTAGTCTATTAATCAGCTCAAGTTTTTCCTGCTTGTATTGCTTGTATTGAAAGCTTTCAGTGTATATTGTAACCTTGGCAGACATGAGACATGTAACAAGGTCTTATTACATTTGGAATCAGAGTTACAGTTGCCCTTTTTAGGTTGACCATCTCACATTCATCTCAAAGTGGGTATTAACTTAAGGGGCATCAAATTTATTTTGTTCTGCCTTGCACATGCAGCTACATTGATTGTGTTTTGTACTGTGACTGCTGCAAAAGAGCTTGTGCAGTGGCACTTCATCTCAGAAGGAAGGCTGAAAGCACAACGTTCTGCCCATCACACTTCATAAGACCACCTGCAGCTTGAAAATCAGCACCATGCACTGGAAAATCAACCATCAAATCAACCATCTACTAGAAAGGGCAAGCAGCCTGTCCTGGAAGGCCTGAGACAATCAGCCAAGCAGCACAATAGTTTCCTCCCTGGGGCATGAACCAGAGTGGGCCACTAGCTTCTACCCTGAGAGGTCAGGGATCATAAAATCATAGGATTTATCCTCAATTCAACTCTCAAAAAAATCCATCACTCAAAACTATTATGAGGTACATTAGGCCAAAAATTGCGTTGTGTTTTCATACCATAACAAAACATTTTTTGCCATTCCTAATTGCACATAATATATCTCAGTGCAAGGCATGGTGACCAGAGCTCCACTTCTGTAACATAGAAATGAGTGTAATTACCCCTGCCTGTACCCTTAGGTTTAGTGGGCAGTTGACCTATGAGTAGAAACAAACCTCCAAAAGTCAAGGAGGATTAACAAAGGAATTTTTAGTGGCTACAAGTGATGAATTTAATCTTGATTTCATATCAGGACCACCTACAGTGCAAATATTCTACCAGTGTGCAGTCTGAAGTCTCTTAGTGACTGCTCATAGAAAACAAAGAGCAAGTAACTGATTACATAAGGCACAGAAGAATGCATGCTAATTTCAAACCTCTGGGGTTCTACAGATCCTAAATTGTGATAGTGGGCTGAAAAAACTTTAATGTGGGTCTACGCAGTCAGGAAATTGTATTGGCATTTTTTCCAACTTAATTTATCTCTTCTCAATTTAAGTCTCTTAAATAACATTTACAGTATTCTGTCTACATGTATATGAACCCTGTTTTGTGGTATGCAGATGTCCATCGTGATGATTGTCATGTTCTTGGTGGCCTGGTCTCCATACTCCATGGTGTGCCTCTGGGCATCGTTTGGAGACCCCAAGACTATCCCAGCACCCATGGCCATCATTGCTCCTCTCTTTGCTAAGTCCTCCACCTTTTACAACCCCTGCATTTATGTTATTGCAAACAAAAAGTGAGGGTTTTTTCTTCCTTATGCTTAATAGTAGTCAGTGTGAGGGCATATGTTCTTGTTGTTAATATGCTTGAAAGGTAGTTATGGGGGTACAGATGTATATTTTAATGATTTACTGTATTTGAAGGCTTATCTACTTACTACTCCCAGTAAATCAAGTTTAGCATAAAAAATAACGCATGTACAAAATGATCTTTTCCCACAGGTTCAGAAGAGCCATCATAGGGATGATCCGATGTCAAACTAGGCAGCGAATCACAATCAATACCCAAGTTCCCATGACAACCTCCCAACAACCTCTGACCCAGTGAGGCGATTTTGTGTCAGCATCACATTGTGTTAATACACTTTGGCATTGAAACCATGCATAGGAGAATGCTGTAAGAAAAAAAATTGAATCACTGTCACTGTTTTCTTTCTATTTTTAGCTATTGTTCTGTTAAATGATGCACTGTGGTGTTTACTGTGTAAATTCAACTTGCTGTACCACTGTAGTCTTTGTTTGTCTTCTAGTTACTTCAATAACAAACTGACAATGAAAACCTTTCTGCATGGGCTGCACTCTTTTACTGCTAGACAGAATTATTATTATTATTATTATTATTATTATTATTATTATTATTATTATTATTATTATTATTATTTTGTGCTTGGAAAAGATTAAAATAAGAATAGAGGAACCAATCACTCTGTGTTCACACATATTCTAATGATGACACATATGCCAGCTCTTCCCTTAGGTACAAATTTAGTAACAAAGTTTATTGGACAGGGAAAAGTCTATTCTTATTCTGTGTTACAAAATGAATAAATTTGTCTAAATTTGTCTGCCAGAGTTTTTTTTTTCCTACAGGCAGCCTGCTCTTCCAGTCATATTAGAAAAAGTGAGTGGAGTTTCTTTTCAATGTTAAAGCGATAAGAAAGAATTTGTGTTTATGTCTTTCCACGTGAATGGCTCCAACACAAAATGATAGGGGAAATGATGAAAGTAACACTTGCCACTGTGAGATGGTAGCAGAGGATGATGTCCAATGGTTTTGCTCAGTTAGCTCAACCCCTCCAATATAAGGTTCCCATGGGCTGATCTTCCAGGGTGAAAGTCTTGGGGATGCTGAGCGCCAAATGTGAGTTTCACAGCTTTCTGGCCACTGCTCCAAACTGGTGGTGCACTGACAGTTATTCTCTTAAGTTTCGCCGACCCTCTCTACCAGTTAGAGACATTAAAGTGGAAAACCTATCCTCCCAGGAGGAGATGGAGCTTCTTTCTGCAAGGATCCAAGACTTTTTATAGACACAGGCAGTGTCTATCGGTCCCGTTAAAGACAGTCAGAGAGGGGTTTTTTTTACACATAATTCTCGGTTTCCAAAAGGATGAGAGGTTTTTATACCCATCTTAGGCCCCAAATCAACAAATATCTTGTTCAACACTTAACTGCTATGAAAAGACTAGTGCACCAGTGCAACCAGCTCTTTTGTTGACTATCATTTATTTCATCTCATACTATTGTGATGACCTGCCTGTGAGTTTTTAGCTTATCACAATTAGAAATGCTAATTTAGGTGAGCATTCATACTAGACGTTATTGAAAAGCCAGATTTCTGTACTTAAAGTGATGCAAACCATGTGGAGATGCACTCAAAAAAGCAGGTACAGTCCATTAAACTTACAGGATTATATGGCATTAGTTGATCACTTAACTGCACCTGAGCAAGATTATTCAATATGCTGTAGACAAGAAGATATCTTGAATTTAATCCTGGAGCTGACTACAAGCTGAAACTTCAGCTTGTAAATCACTGACTACAAGCTGAAACTTCAGCTTGTAAATCACTGACTACAAGCTGAAACTTCAGCTTGTACTCAAGAAAAACAACAAGGTTTTTGGCAGATTTTCTCTTAGAGGTCCAAAAGCTGAGGTGTGATAGAATGTTAGAAAACAAAAGCTGGGGTGAAAATCAGAGGCAAAACATCCTCCCTGCATGCATATGCGCATTGGCATGTGTGTTAAGTTGCTAGCCAGCCTTGCTCATGATTACTTTTAACTTTAATGCTTTTGAGCCCAGAGCCTAGTGCCTCTCCCTCTCTGTGTAGCATTTGACATGACTGTTTCCTAATCTACCCTGAGTATGTGAATATTTACTATCTGGCTGGGGAATGTGTGTGGAAGCAGCATCTTGTTTAGCATCTGGGTTTGCATGTTCAATCTGTGGTTGTCCAATCTCTTGATCAGCTCTCTTTTTATTTTTATTCAGTGTCTATAAAGGGCGGTTGGTGAAACAAAAAAAACTAAACAAAGAAAACAAAAAAACATTTAACAGTCTTGTCTAAAATGTGCTTTGCTATAGGCAGAAAGGACCCTCTTACTTTGGTCAGCGAACACTACACATATTATGACAGTGTTGATAACCCTTTTCAGTGGGATGAGTGTTTAGGACTTAAGGGATTGTGGTCTACATCCTGTCCGTTTATAAGGTTCTGTCCTTTGGTCATGTCAGGTTTCTTTTCAGTGTCTGTGCTAAATATAGACGTCTCCTGCTATGTATGGACCCTGCCACTTCACTTGTCACCAAAAGGTTACTGAATGGCAGGTAACCGATTAGGTCCATATTATTGATAGCAAGATCAATTTAGGATACTGATGCCCTGATTAGCTTCCTGTGCATAGGGGGATTTTCAGTGGGTGAATACTTGTACCCTATTATACCCATGAAGTTTTACACAAGGCTACTGCTTATGCTTAAAGAACTATGATATGGTATCCTTTGTTTAGGCCACTTAGACCACATGATCACAGGAAAAGCCTTTACCCTTCATGACAGCACAAGCAGTAGCCTTCAGGCATTTGCTTTACTTGTATGGGTAACAGCAATTTAGAAGAGGTAGGAGCAGTTTTTCAAAACCAGAGTGTAACAAATTAACATATATCTCTTTCACAATAAAGGAGGGGCATGGGAAAGCTGTCTACTGTGTGGCACAACTTCAAAGAGTTCTTACAGTCCTACCAGTTGTGGTGGTTAAGAATGAAAACTTGTTAAAAAAGAGTTAAACATTGGGAATTTAAATTCATTTCAAATCATTTTAATTCAGTTCAGTACAATATCTGAAGTTATAACATGTTGAAAAAACATAAATGAAATTCCTGAAACATTTATTTAAAATGAAAGAAAATGCATAAACAATTTACAATAAAAATATTTTAAGTACAAGGGAAATAATCATTAAATTACCTTAAATAAACAAGGAACTTTGCTCATTCATAACCCATTTATAACTGTCTTTTTTATGCATTATTAATATTGGACAGTGATAGAGATGTGGATTGATAGATACTTTTTTAAGTCCCAAACCCCACTTTGCTAAATAAATTGAAAGTGGAATGCAATTTTTTGTTGACAGCTAAAATTGGAAAAAATTGAACCTCACTTACGAGATAAGTTTATGTGTGCAATTTGCTATTGTTAAGTGCATTTAAGTAGTTGAGTATTTGTTTTGATATCTGTGTCCGATGTCAATTGAGATCAGCAGCCCCCTGCTTTGGCAGCTCACAAGAAAACTAATGAAACTCTATAACATCCTGCATGTGCTTAATGGGAAAAAGGCATATGTGTGCTATCTACAGGGGGCTGGAGGTGCTCTTATTCTGTACAGGTACAGTGTGTCTGTTTCCCTACAGTGTCTGTTCAGTCAGCTGATTTAGGCAACATTGGTTTCAAGCCAATTTTTGATCTCAAGGCCATTGCTCTTGAGCCATTCAATGTTGTTCTTCACTGTCTCTATCGCCTGCCCTCGGGACATCTCCCCAGCACCAGCATTCGGTGTTTTCTTGAAGAAATGCTCCATCTACAAGACAAGCATTGAGAAATATGATACAAGAAGTTTGAACACAAACCCAAAAAACAAAGATCTATTTGGTTCAGCTTAAACAGTATCACCAGATCCAATCAACCAAACACACATTTAGTCATCATTTAAAAACTACTTTCCTCTGATCTATAATTCAAAACTTTAGTGATGACAAATTTGTACGGGCCAAGTGGACGCAGCCTGGCCATAGAAACAAACCATCGCAAGCAGAACAGGCCGCACATGAAGGCCAGGCTGCGTCACTTTTGTGTAAAGAAGTGACGGAAACAGAAACTCTCGTCATACAGTGGCTCACTTTTAAAACAAGCAAGAAAAACAGCGGTTGACCAGTTGAAGGTAAAAACAGACAGCAATTAAGTAAGTATCTGATGTCTCTCCTAAGATATCAGAGGCAGGAAAATACAGAAATATATCTAAACATGTTACCATAGATTACCATAAAGTTGTTTTTTAATATTTTTCTGTATAGTGCACATTAGTAATGTTAACTGTTAGTTTAAAGAAATAATCCCAATACTTCTTAAGCCAGGATGTTCCGCAAAAGGCTTATAATGTCCAGGCAGAGTACAGAAGGTGTCAGGAAGAGAGACTTTCAGGACAGAAAGAACAAGCAGCTCTAAATTATGAATATTTTGTTTTAGTCTAGTTGATGTGGTCAGCAGTTGAAATGCACAAGTCAGTTCTGCTTTCTTAACTCTAAAAGTCACTGTACACTAATTCAGACAAGCTCTATTCTGAATATTTACATTACATCTGTAAAAGAGCCTGTAAGTTTAAAGTGTGTTTGTTATCTTTTATTTAGTCTATTTGTTTTCATGTACAGATTGTAATTATTAATAATAAGAAGATAAGCTTTGGCAATAAACTGGTTTAAAACGGGTCTCAAAACTGTGACTAGAAACAACTTTAAGCAGAACTTTGAAACTTAAAGGCAGCCCATAGCACAGCACTGCACAGCACAGAAGCAGTGTATCAACTGTACTTTGACAAAAACATTTGTGTTTGAGGAGCGCATAGCTGAGGGATTGTTTACACAAAAATGTTTTGCATAAACTTAGCCTTTGTTGACACAAAACATTTTGGAGGCCTTGAAATGAAAACTTTTGAGACAAGGTATTAGAGTGTGATATTAAAATAAACAAAAATCTGTCACCGTGTGATCTGGCAATAAGCAATTCTTGTGACAACTGTGACAACATTTGGCAACAATAACACCAATTTTTAAATGTTAATTTGAAGTCAGATTTACAGTTAGAGATTTGCAGATTTTTTTTACAGATTTGCTAGTTAATCCAGCAAAATAAATACAGGACAACTTTCAGAAAACCAAACATATTAAACTTAATAAAACTAATAAAAAAGATATCAGTATTTAAAAATAATTACAACCAAAGCAGAAGTTGAAAAGAGGTCGGTGCTAACCTTCCACAGCTGAAGGTCTGTGTTGTAAGTGGTGCTGATTTGGGCCAGTAGACGACCGAGGTTCCTGTCATTGATGGTGTACCTGGTAAGAAAGAAAATTTATTTAAGTTTTAAAAGGGTGTTTAACTCAAAGTGATTTTTTTTAATGAATTCACTTAATGTCTTTGTACTACAACTTGCAAATAAATAAGTTTCCTGCCTCCCCTGGAATGGTAACCACATCAAAACGGAGCCACAGATTTAACTCTGTGTACAAATAACCTGCAAGTAACCTGTTGTGATCTAAAATCATTAAAAACAAAGCAAAAATATTGTTTCCTGTTTTGCTTGGCTTTTGGTGGATTTTCATTAAAAAGGTAAATGAAATTCTTTAGAACAGAAATAAAATTTAGAATTATTTGTAGACCAAGTAGCTTATAGGAATTTGGAACATGGAGAAAGCAACCACTATAGTGATGATATGTCAGTTTGAGTAACAGCATCATCTGCTGCCCCTAAGTGGCAGAGCAGCTTTAAAATTGAGTTTATTCTGAGGTCTGTTTACTTGTTTGATTAGCCTGCTACTGTCAGCTGTGGTTATTGCCACATCCGCAAGTCAGGTCTTAGACCTTGCCTACTGACCTGTTGACCAGGTAGTCCCAGTTGAGTGTGGTCCAGTCCCAGGCCATGCTCTGCCCCAGTGGGTTGTAGGACACATACCGCACCACAGTGAACAGATCCTGACTCTTCATCACGCTCTCATTTTTGGTCGCCTCCAGCAGGCTGTAGGACAGATGCACTACATATTTACTCTATTTTTAAAAAAGTAGATCCAACAGGGCAACAACCAATGAGCAGTCAGATGATTTAATGGGCTGTGAAACATTCATGCTAGACATGTTTTTTTAATTGAAAGTTGACCGGTTAGTTGACCGGTTAAGTGATTAAACACATTGTCTGTGGTACACACATCTAAATTTATAGAAATATTATCGGTTTCAAACAAGGTCTACATACTTTTATGTATGTATGTTATGTATGTATTTATGTAATGTACAAACAGTTTTCCTGAACTTCCAGAATTTATATTATCTCATAAGAAACTCTTTTACACATCTACACTGTGGAATTCAAAATTTTAAAACCCAATTTTGTTTGAAAGTGACCCCTTACTAAGTAGTTGTTTTTAAGTGGTTAGACAATGAAGTATCATATTGAAACAGAACAAAAATCAATGTTACAGCAAATTGTTTTATTGTCATGTTCCAAAAAACATCTACAAATTAACTTAATGGACAAAGTTATTAGATGTTTGACTTTTGATTGTTTGACAGTGGGCCCTCAAAAGTCATTTCTATGACACATCTGCCTCATGCAAGGAAGTAGCACTTGTAAATTGGAAATTCCAATTAAATCCTCACTGTATGACAAAGTCATACTTTTACAAACATGGCCTTGTTTTTCAAGTGACTAAGCCAAGTGCAGCTTTAAGTAGAAGTTAAATCTTAAAACCAGAGTGTGAGACTGTGGTTGTGTGTATGTATGTGAAGCATCAAGTCAAAAGTACTAATAAATTTTCAAGTAACTGCTTACTGTCGGCTCTAGTAAAGAAAAATGGACCGTTAAACATGTCTTACTCAAAAGATGCCAGGTTTTTTGCAGTACACCAAGAAAAAGTACTCTATTCCTATTTCGGCTTTACTGAAGGGCTGGTATCAGAAAATATGTTATCTCATCACAGCCGAAGCGATAAAATAATATGCTTTGTTAGCTCTATGTAAAGAGGATATGTTTTAATTACCTGTAGAGGAGATCCACGTTCCCTACGGATGCCAGTCCATACAGCAGCTTGTCCTTCTCCTGAGCCAAAGTAGTATCTATGTACCTTTGGAACATTGTGTTCCAATTTTCTACAGAGCCAGATCTCTTCATGCCATATTGATAGACCAGCAGCCTTAGGTTCACTGCTACATTGCTACGGATCAAAAAGTCAAGAAATTTAAATGTCAGGTAACCAGAGATGACAAGCATAATTGTTAAGTAATAATCGTATTATAACTATGTTGTTTGATGGCATCAAATGAATTAAATGTTTACAGGGTGGCACTGTGTCATCATATTGTACCACAGTGGAGTTAGAGGCAGAGATATTCTTATTATTTGAAACGACTATTATAAATATCAGGTTTCGATGACAGAATCAGTTCTGAAAAAATAACTTGATGTCATGTGGTCTTGATGTGTACTCTGATGATAACACTCACCTTTGTGGAAAAATACACTATTTTCACCCTGAAGGTTACTTTAAAATATTTTTTGGTATGGCTGTAGGGAAAACAACTGCATATAATTCACTGAATTTGATACCTGAGGCTTCCACTGATCCACTGGTCAAAAATGTTGGTGGCTTCTTTTAGAGCCTCTTCATTTCCCATCTGACAAGCTATGCTGAGCACTGTCTCCCTGAGTAACCTGCAAAGTTTGTATTGATTGGTAAATGAGTGCATGGGTAAGCCTTAAAGACAAGGACACAAATTTAGTTCAATACTACAAACCCATTTACTATTATCAGAGTTACTAAATGTAAAGTACATTTTATAAATAAAAGAAAAAGACCTGAAGTGTTGCATTCTGAACATTAATGGACATAAATTTTGCTTGGACATTTATACACTGTTCCTCCTGTACCTTTCTGTCTGTGTCCCAGTATCATTCCATCCCAGTTTTGTTGCAATTGCATTAACATGGTCACGATACAGTTTCTGGAGAAAAGAAACAAAAACAGGGTTCTTACTTAACCTAAAAAACTATATAAAACCTAACTGACTGACTTCATCTATTTGAAGGAAGAAGATGTGAGGTTTCTTCTGTACCACTGGCACCATGATGCACAATATAAACACTATTTATGGTTAATGGGTATTATATCTAAATAGTACCTTTATCAAATAATCATACATGTAGCTTAAAAACTGGGTTTCTGGCATGTTTCTTGTTCTACTATGATTTCAGTGCCAGTTAAAAAAAAAGACCAACAATCAGAAGACTAAAAGCCTGTCCCAGCAGATGTTACACTGCTTATTATTATGATACTGCTTATTATTATGATTCACTGAGAGTGAAATGAGAAATCATCATTTTTATCCAGCAGAATGATTTTTAAAAAAATGTATAACATCTTTAAAAATCTGACAATAATCATAATGGTCTCAATTTGTATATTTCATTTTTACACATTTTTTGAACTAGGTGCCATAACGAGGAAAAACTACATTTAAACAACTCTGCACTACCATTAAAAAAAATTTAAAAAGTGAGAACATATATAAGTAAAGAGGATGACATTGAATAAATAAACAAAAATGGCAATATTTTCAAGTTATACCTGTAAAAACCTTTTATCAACATTTGTATTATTTCCACACCATCTTAACATGTTGCCATGACATATAAACATAAAATTATATATATGTGAATATAGAAAAAAGGAAAAAAAGAAAATGAAAGGTTCCTTGCCTTATTGACAGAGGAGTATAAAAACTGAATCTTATCTATAATACACTAAGTGTTTCACTTTTGAGAGAGCCTTGAAATAATACAACATGTGAAACATTAACTTCAACTTATCATTAGTATGCCTTCATAGGTGTTTTACCCTGATTATTTGGTAAAGAATAAAAGTCACAGAAACTTTTGTAATATACAGGCTGTCATTAAATTAACACAGGTTGTTTGACTGAGTTAGTGGTTAATGATCACACTTGATCAATTAAAAATTTAATTGATAAACAGTCTCACTGGAATATGGTAAAATTATTCAAGAGTTTGAAATAAATTCTGAATAGTCAATGATTTTTTTTTCTTTTTGACGATGTGTTTATTAATTGGATCAAATTGATTTGTCTGCTGTCATTCCGTCGATGACTTGTCATCTCCAGTAAGTAGAGGTTTGGTCATAGAGTCTTGTATTGAAACTCTAGGAGGCATTCAGCAGCATAGCCCTAATCAACATCATTGACAAATTTTATATATGTTTTCTATGTAAAGAGAAGTTATGTTAAATAAAGGTTTAAGAATAAATAAAAGTGTTTCTCAGAACATCTTCAGTTGAAGTTTACTCATAAAGGATTTTATTATCCTGATATTTACTTTCTGTAAGCTTTATGTGAATTAACTTAATTTTGGGCCTATAGTAACTAAACTTTAATCAGACCTTCAGAAATGATTTGACTTACCAGATTTAATAGGTAATATTAAAATGGATGCCCTACCTTATTGTTTTTGTATATTCCCTATTTGTTAGAGTGCAATTCACTAATATGTTTGCACACAAAGCACATTATCACTAACTTGACTGATTTTTTAGAGGTTAGCCTGTAAAATAAAAGAAGTTGTAAATTTAACTGAGGCAGTCAGAAGTTTAGACTATAAATTTGCTGAAATACGGTGGAGTTGGTAAGTTGGTATTTTTATCACTTAGCGTTCCAAAGGACTTACATGACACTTACCTGAAACTTTGGGTAAAGCGTCTCATCGCCTGAGAGCATGTCCCGAACATAGGCCATGGAGGAGGCCACACGGTCCCAGACTATGTATTCAGTCTCATTTGTCAGGTACTTGGTAATGTTGAATGCATTACCATAATCTATAATGTCTGCCCTAAACAGTGAAATGAAAGAGTACTTACAATCCCTTAATGAAATTGGCAAAGTAAAATAAATGTCTGCACGTGTTTTGGGGTGTAATCTTACCTTGCAAGAGCAAAAACATCATCAATGTAGCTTGTACGATCAGCTGCATCAAACTCCTGTGGTAAGAAAGTAAAGTGAGTGCATGAGAGGAGTTTCTAAACCTCCACAAAAAATGACAAGACACAGACACCAAAGCATTCTTCACCTCTCTATGGCCTGGTTAAGTTCTCCTTCTCACTCTGATCTCCTCATTTTGACCACTGCCTGACTTTCAGAAAAATTTCTAAGAACCTTTACATTACGCTGCTGCCTCTTTGTTATCATTTGGGTTCAAATCTGTGCCAAATGTCAGTGCTTTCCATCACACAGCAGCAAACAGAAATATCATTTCAAAGTTTAATTCATGTCTTTAAGCCAATTTTAAAGCCTTCAACAGCACAGCAGAGTGATTTGTAAGCAGCACAACAGCAGTCAAACTGTCTGAAACATCCTGCATCATAAATACACTGCTAAGACAATGTTAAAACTGAGCTCAAAGGCATACAAGCTAGTTTATAATATATAAATGTGTGTGCATGTGTGTGTTTGTATGTGGATCATGTAGCATAGCTTTACCAGGTGGTTGCTTTGAAGCTGTTCACTGATGGTTGCCCACATAATGTTGTCATAGTTGACTCTGTAGAATCCAATGTGATCGTTGTTAACCTTCAACAGCCCATCTGCTGACTGTGTGTAGTTACCGATGACATGCTCTGAAAATCAACATGGTCATTTCACTATATTAGTTTGGACGTGAGGCAAGTAAATGAAGTAAATAGAAATTTAAAATAAACCTCTGAATTTAAAGAATGTCTGCATATTTTTTATATTATATTTCTTTTTTCCTTACTATTTGTTAGGTATCATTCATTTTCTCTTCCTCATAGTTAGAAAACATATGTCATATATCACTGTCAGGCTTTAGAGCAGAATGCTGACCACATGACATGAATATTTTTTATGTTTTGAATATGACAATCCAGCACTTTAAAAAGTATTTCAGCACTGGAAAGAAGGTGTTCTAATAATTTTGTGTTGAATATGCAGTAAAAAGATACCATTTTTTAAAATTTATTTTTGAAAAATAGATGCCACAGAAAAGAGAACAAAATGAAAAAGGCTGGATTTATACAGTGCTTTTCTAGTCTTTCCTCTACACAAAGCACCTTAAAATCAAGTTAGCATTCACCCATTCACAAACATGTCATGGTAATGGCTGGTGCCTTCACTACAAAATGCCAAACCTGCTGATCAGCACTGCCTTATTTTACAGGTTGATCTGAATTTGTTGAGCCACCCCTCTGTTGACCATTAGAGGGGTGAAGGTCTGCCAACTGATGTGTTTTGCTGGAAAATCATACATAGAAAGCTGGTTGTAAATGAGAAAACTATCCCCTTAAACTCAGCATACCTGTGCTGCTCTTGTCAAACATTGTTGAGAAATTCTTGTTACTTGCAACAGCGTGCATTTCGACTGGAATCGTCCATTTGTACCTGTAACAAAAACATATTCATTGTAATTAATGCACTGATGTTTTCATTTGATTCCTCACATTTTACTTCTCCTCTCTTCCTTGGGCTCTGCTTTAGTGACCTCTGAGAAAAAAATATTTTCTCCTTTCAGCTGCTAAATGCTCCACTGTGTTTACCAGTTAGTCTTCAGCTTTGTCTGTTGTTTAGTGCTGTGCACATGGGGGACAGTGGGATTATTATTGATCCCACTGCTTTTTTTCCCAGATCAATCAGTAAAAGAGGCTGCATTATCTGTAGCTATGGTTGGTTCTTTGTTTTTGTGCAGCTGGTTTGTACAGCAAACAGCCAGTAGTGGTGCTGATACTGCAGATCATGAGCTGTAGTTACCCTGATAAAAACACACACCTCTTCAAGCAGACATGCTTCTGTTCTTCATGGCTATCCAAGCTATTTTCATCATTAAAGGGAACAGAACAAAACCAGGAAAGAGGTGGGTAAAAAAACCTATGATAAAAATTTGAGCACAACCCCCTAAAAATCCTTATTCAGACCAAAGTTTGTGAATTTGAAATAACCTTATCATTAGATTATAAAGCAAACAGCCAAAGCTGCCAGTAATTTTGTCAGCCTCTGGACCTTTTGTATTGTTTGACGGGTAATGATGCCACAATAGAATGATGCCATCCTAATCCAGTTTAGACAGCTTGTGGGATTTAACTTGTGACCTTTTTTTTTCTTTTTAATTTTTTTTGTATCACTGACCCGAAAGGTGAAGCTGGCTGGCTTGCATCTGCCTTAGGATCCAGGAGGAAACGCTTTTGGGTCAGATTAGCATGTGTCGCTGAGACAGACAGGTCCAGCACTGGATAACCCATCTGTTTGGTCCATGTATCCATTACCTCTGCAACCGGCAACCCACTTACCTGGGCACAGAAAGGTGGAAATGACTACTGTTCAGAGATATTCACAAACAAAGCTTTAAGCAATATTTAAATACTTTGGTAAACATACTGATTTATTTTCTCACTCAGATGTTCAGATGGATATCTGTCTGATTTATGAAGGTTTTTACAGCTGGGGTCAGAATATAGTTAGCATAGCTTAACATAAATACCAGAATATTGAACTCTTTGTGGAATAATTGATATCAATCTGCCCTTGTACAATTATTGAGGATAAAACAGGTGATTCATACATTTGCAAGAGATGCCCAGAAGTTGGCAGTTTTGGCATTCTGGAAGTGGAAGTCTTTCAAATATTTCTGGTGAAAGAAAAAAAAACAGGGTGTCATTAATAAGCTGCTGGAATACTTCAAATAGTGATTAGTAAATATCTGTCATGAAGATGCAACTGTCTCTGACTTACCCGACAGCCGTCTCTGAACTTGTCTCTACCCATCCAGTCCTCTAGCATTCTGAGAATGGACGCACCCTGGAAAAATTTGATCATCTTCATTACAAAAGTACTTTGTAGTGTTATAAATTGTCTGTTTCTTGTTGGTAAGTTAAGTGATTTGTAACTGTTCCCATGAGGAGCAAGGTTTTCAGAAACCTTGATTTAACCCTTCACTGTGAAAGGATTCTAGTAATTGTACCTTGCTGTATGAGATGGTATCAAACACAGAGGTGATCTCTGCTGGGGTCGACACGTCAACAATGATTGGATGAGAGGAGAGAAGGGCATCATCCACCATGACAGGAAGCACATCATCAACGATCATGATGTCTCTCTGTGTACCACAAGTCACATTCAAGGAATTCTAGTATTAAAACTACTGTCAAAGGGACTAATAGATACATTGTTGTTGTGCCGTTAAAAGAGAACTCACCATGCCCCAGTCTGGTTCAGCTTCCTCCACACCAATGTACTCAAAGAAACTGGCAAAACCCTCATTAAGCCAGAGGTCATCCCACCAATCCATAGTCACAATGTTCCCAAACCACTGGAAAAACACAACTAAAGTGAGTTTTGAGGATCCTTAAAGGAAATTTCTTATGGAAGTAGAAAATGCAGTTTCCGAAAACACTGCATTGTGAATCCTAATTGCTGAGTAGCTGACACTCAGCAGCATTGCTGAATTTAAAGTTAAATAATGTCATTGATGGAAAAATCCACACAACCACTGTTTTAAATGAATCTTCTAAATCTCCTAAAAACACACTGTTAAGTGCTTATAGGAGCACACCAAACCAACAGGCAGTGACATAATTCTGAAAATTTAAAATAACTGATTAAAATTTTTTATAGTTTGGGCACAATAATCTCCTCTTATATTACTTTTGGTACAAAAATTGCCTTATTTTACACACAGCTGATTAGGTTTTATTTTTGATATATCAAACTTGGCTTTAAGGTTGTATGCAAGTTAGGGCTGTCGAATTTAAGGCGTTAATAATGCGTTAACTCAAACTCCTTTTAACGGCACTAATTTTTTTAACGCACGATTAGCGCACGCACGGTCTGTGCCTTGCCAGCTCCTGTAGTTTCAGGAAGTGGTGCTAAAATAACATTGCAAACAGTTACAAAGCAGAAATGGATACAGAAAAGGGACTTTTAAACGGAAAGTTTAGCTTT
>JAPZDV010000007.1:24022938-24040836 GCA_029814665.1 Acanthurus lineatus
CCGATGGTTCTCTGGTCAAAACAAAAGTAATTTGTATTTATTGTAAATGTAAAAGGGCAGGGTAAAAAATTTGCAATTAATTTGCGATTAATAGCAAGTTAACTCAGGACACTAATGCGATTAATCACAATTAAAAATTTTAATTGACTGACAACCCTTTGACAAATACCTTTGTATGGTGAACTTAAAAACATTGGAAAAACCTTAAAAAGTGGCTGTTCCACCCCTTAAATTTGTCCTGACATTTGATATTGGGGTAAATGCAGCAGTTTGTTGTTCCTGTCACTTTAGAAAGTAAGTCTGATTTCTTTCACAGTTACATAAGAAATTTTGGAAGAAAATAAGTTGCGAAAAGTGTAGCAGAAATCAGTTTGTAGTATATATAGAGTGAATATGGATTCAGCAAATTGGTCGGAATGTTAATTTAGCATTTAGACCATGGCAGGGTGAACACTTGATTCTGAATGGCTGCAGGATTTCCATAATTTTAAGATGTTTTTGGCAGCTACTAAGTAGTTCCAGTCAAACTCTCCATCCACTATTCTAAATAATGCCCTGGCCCAGCCTATTTCTGTATCCAGTCAAACGAAAAGGTAGACTGTCACCGTCTCTAACTTTCCATCCCAAAACACACACTCTGATACAACTCACATATGAGTCTTAAACATGCCTGACCCAGAACCTGTATGACGCACACACTCACCAGCCTGAAAATTGGAATTGGAAAAAACACTTTAGAAACATGACAAGTGTATTAAAAGTAGAGATCAGTAAGAAGGCAAGGGTGGGCTATTGCAAAAAAATCTGCTTTAATACCAGGAAAACTTGTGTTGCCCACTGTGTTTGAACTTCACCTTAGCAATCTCTGGTATCCTTTTTTTAGTACAGCACCTATATCAATTTATTGCTTTTTTACATTATAGCATCACTGTATACTTGAGCCAAAAAATGTGCAATACATTAAACCTTGATTTAGAAAACAGCAGATTTTGACTATAAAACAGACAAACATACTCAATGACACATTTTGGTTGAAAATAGAAAATGCAAATGTGAATAATCAACAGTAAGATGCAATATCATGCTGTAAATAACTACTAAAACAAAAAGCAGGTTTAGCCTCAGGCATTTTATTTCTTTTAACTATACAAGTTTTCAAATATGACAGAACACTTTACACACCTTGCATACCCAAGAAGTGATGGATCACAAGTGCAGAAGTGACATCTGTCATACAACAATAACAAAAAACAGAGGTGGCCACTGACTTTAAATTTTTAACAATTCTTTCAAAACAAAACAGTTTCTGTCCAAAATGAGACAGCTACATGCTACAATGAGAGGGCTACATCACAGGACCTGCATTTTCATGGTGTAAGATACCTTTTCTGGTCCACTTGGTGGCAGCACTGACAGATCCTGCAGCCTTTAGTTGCAACAGGAACATGGTCAGTGCTTCTGTTGCTGACTACTCCTGTCTTGTCCGCTCCAATCAGCTTGGACACCAGCTAGACTAGGAAGCTCTTGTGTGACGTGTTTTATCCCTTGAGTGTTGCTGATCTCAATGCAAGATGTAGGCATTTGCTGTTGCAATGTCCACAAAGTGCAGGAACAGGGTGCGATACCAGCAGTTCTACGGTGGGTGGAGTGATACTGAATGAGCTGGTCTGACAGGTCAACCCCACCCATGTTCTTGTTATAGGCAACGATGGGGGTGGGGCAGAGAGGTTTTTCACTGCCCATTATCCATCTCCATCTTTCACTCTCCTCTTGACTGTCTCACCAGAAAATGCTAGATGGATTGTGGAGCAGACTGAAACCTCCCGTGTGTCCATCCACTTCACAAAGACCAGGGGACCCTCTCTGATCCACCTCAAGATGCCTCTTTCTGATTTCCTGGTGAGGGCATTAGCTCTGTCAATGGGAAAGCCTTTCTTGTTGTCCCTTCAAGTACCAAAGGCTCCAAACTTAATGCTGGCCAACTCAAGGAACAGTTTTGGACTGGTGTAGACATTGTCCATGTGCATATGGTATCCTGTTCCAAGATATGATGGCTGAATGAGGCCCATGACAGCATCACCTGGCAGTCCATGCTCACTGCATGTGTAATATTTTCCCATATATACATTGAAATTAATGGTGAAGCCATTGCTTGACTTGACACAAAAAGCTTGATCCCCCATTCTGTTGGTTTTTCTTTTGGTTTCGGTTTTTGGTTTTCGCCTTTGTTGCCACCATTCTCTCATATCGACTGCCAATTCTCTCTTTGGATGGTAGTGTGCCTGGCAGGCATTGCATATATCATCAAAAGGAGACTTGACTTCGAATAGCTTATCATAATCTGGCGTTCCCTTCTTGTTACCAGTTTGGTCGTGTTCCTCGCGATCACTGGGATGGATGGTCCGTGATAAAGCCCTGAATCTGTCTCTTGTCATGACAGCTGCTGGAAATGGCACAGACAGGATACGATTATGTTTCCAGTAGTCTTGAATATTTGATAGTGACACCAAAGTTGTATATATGAGGAGACCAAGGAATTTGTAGAGTTCCTAAACTTCAACTTCATTTACTTGTTGCCCATTTCTTGTTTTTTTGCTGCATACTTGTTGGTGTTTCTGCACGGTTTCTTCATTGTATCAGTGGAGAAATACATCTTGAAAAGTTCTATTGATGAGTATGTTGTATGTGTGTTTATCTGGGCTTCTGGTGTTCTGCGGGGGACGAACCCAATGCTTTGTGGTGGATTGTTTTCAGTTTTCCAGGGCTCTGAGCTGTACTGTGGCTGTGCTGACCGAACATGTGGAGATCTTGACCTGGTTCGATTTCTTATTCTTGGCTGCTTCCCACAACTCTTTTGTGGGCTCTTTGATGGGGTATTGGATGGGGTCTTGGATGAGGTTATAAATGGGGTTGTAGATGGCGTTGTAGACATTCCAAGCAGTTTATCGTCACTGTAAATGTAAATGACAACACATGTGAAAAGAGAGTTTACACATACTTGCATGGTATAAATGAGGCTGTTGAATCTGCTTTATGCAATAAGTCAACCCTGCTAACTGCGCATTTATAGTGTGATGTTCACATTTACACCGATTTCTTTTTTAATTTTTGCCATTTATTATTTTAATTTATTGTTGTTACAAACAGTAACAAACTGCACATAATTTTAAACTTTTATTTTTCTTATCCTTTAGGCTATACATATTTCTATCTGGAATGGAGCAACTTGAACAGAGACACAATATACCCTTTTGGGATCAATAAAGGAATATATGCCACACTAATAAATTCTCATTTTCGAATTGCAACAGCCACTCATTACAGTAACTTTTTTTTGTTTAGCTTGAGAATAATGAAACAAAAGCAATATATGTTTAAAAGAAGTTAGTCTCACCTGTCGTCGTCAAAAACAAACGGGTCGAAATGTTCGTCGTAATCGATATCACTCGTTGATTCCGGCGATGAAGCGTATGAGCCATCTTCGTCGTCGTGGGATAACGACTTAAGAGCGTGTTGGACCCTCAGCATTCGCTTCGTCTTTTCAAACACTTTTTCAGTCTCTCGTCATCATCTTCTTCTTCTACTACTACTTCTTCTTCTCGCTGTACTTGCGGATCGCAAACAACTTTAAGCTGCATACCACCACCTACTGTTTGAGAGTGTTCGACATCACGTCATTGAGCCATTTTTACTCAGGAGTTGCTTTAAATTCTACCCAACAGCCCTGTGTCATTTAGGAAAGCAAATAATGCCTTTCTGGTGACTCTATTCCCTCATCCTCTCCCTCTGTTCCAAGTATTCCTATTAAGTTCCACTTACGTCCTGCCTCCTGGACTTTATCATGCAAACATCCCCTTTCCATTTATGCTGGGTGCATTAAAATTTGACATGTTCAACTTTCTCTTTAATCTTATGTAATCTCTTTTAAGGAATCATCATGTTAATTTCTTTCCATCCGCCTCTTTCTGTTAAATTCAGGTATATACTGTACACACCCACTCCCACACACTGCTGCTTGTTCTTGGAGCCGTCTGTGTTTTTAGGGTTTTATCATAACTAGTCCTAAGTTACACACTTGTTTTGACATAATCATATCAATCTCAGCATCAGGGAGGCGCCAAGGGGGTACGGCACTCACTGGGTGGGTTGGACCTGGTGAACTGTAAGACCTCCATTCCACATGTTCTTTACTCTTTTTTATGTAGTCCACCCAAATTCTTTTACCCTCTTTCTTTTTCTTCTTTTTTCTGCTTTCTTTCTCTTTTTATGATTCTCAAGGTTTTCTGGTGAATTGCAAACAACTTAAGGTGGAAACTGTTACCACTTGCACATGAGTGTGTAACATTATATCATAGCATTTAGCATAACCTATCACCCTATTCTATTCACCATCCTTATGCCTTTTATAAAAGCAAAGCGAGCCTGGTGACTACTAACTTCACTCTCTTTCTGTTTTCTACCCATTTCTTGATCAGAATCCTTTCTCTGTTCACTTCATACATGGTGCAATACATGCTCATCATTATCAGTTCATGTATTTGTCACTGCTCCTTTCAACCATTACAAAGTGTGATCCACTCTAAGTCTTGTTATAACTTCCTCCCTTCTGTAACTTTCCCACTCATTCTTTATGACCAACTTTTGTGTTTAGCTTGGACAATCACTGCTATCCCATAAAGTTCTAGTTTAATAGAAAAGGTGTTAACTATTCCAGTAAACAGGATAACCCTTAGATTCATCTTGGCCAATGGAAATATTTCTAGTCCACTTAGCTAAAAAAAATTCATATATGAGCCTGCACAGTTTATGTCCCACTAGTAAGATTCAAAATCAATATGTGCAGTTGATAACCAGTAGATATGCCCTGACATTATGATCCCTTATGGTGCAAATATCAGTAAGTTGAGATAAACAGTATTCCTTTACTGCTTTGGTTACAGTTGGAGTGAATGTTTTCATTTATTTCTAATGTTGAAGTGACTAGATACAGACACTGGCTTAGCAAGTGTATTATTAAGAGCTGCGAACATACAGCTTGAGTGAAACTACTAAGTGGACGTCATTCATTAAAAAATAATAAACATCCTGCAGCAAACACAATTACGTGTTCACCTAGTCCATGGTATACAATTTAATAAATTACTAGATTCATATAGGATTGCAGTTTATTTATTTTTTTCTTTAAATATATGTAGTTTCCATGAGAGTTTATGTTAAATCACCTGTCACACAAAAGAGTGTGACAGGTTAAAATTGACTGTCTCTTTCAGTGAATGTGTCTAGTGATTCAGAATTTGACAGCTGGTTTCTCCAAGCAGTAGCATTTGTTTATGGTTTAATGTTCAGTGCATGAGAGAAGAGAGCCTCATAAAAGCTTACCACATAGACTGTTTTTACATAATCGCATTTAAAATGGACAATTATTGATGATTCCCATAACTTGAGACAGTTCATAAAACTTTATTGACTGCTTCAAGGTTTCTTATCTGCCACTGTAGCAAAACAGCTTATCATGGAAAGCTTGAACGATAGCATCATAAGGATTTTAAACATTTACAATTCTGAACTCTGTACCCTTTCTGATGATGTGTCATTTTTCAAGCAAATCCTCCCCATCCATGAGGGTAATGAAGATAAAAGCCATGACTCTGAGTGCAGATAAAGAGGTCTCTTCAAAGAATGTTACCTCCACAAACATTTTGTTTTTGTATGATCACTTGGATGTCTAAGTGAACTCAATTTTTAAGATTTTTTTCTTAAATTTAATTTTTTAAAACAAACTCTAATCCCATGGTACTGGCTATGTTGATGTTCTTTTTCCTTTACTGTTTGCCTTATTAGAATTACTGACTCTGGCAGTCTGTTTAAATTCCTTCAAGTCACATATCTCTAACATGTAGATAATCATCATATGATTAAAAAATTTGGAAATAAAATCTTTGTAGTGTTCAATCTTCCAGTGGGACACATTTGCTTGTGGATGTTGTTATCTAATTTAAAAACTTGATTTCTGGTCTTTTAATCTCCTCAATTTCTGGTTGGATTTGTTGCCTTTGAAATGTAGCACTCCCAAGTGCAGATTAAATAAACTACAGAATTTTTGCCTTGAAATACAGTGAAGTAAAGGTGAAATGAATTAAGGCTACTGAATTAGGCACTTTAGAAAAATGTGATATTTTAGTAAATTATATAAATTATTTCCCATAGATACTTTCAAGTTCCACACACAGGAGAGAGACAAATGTTCTGCAGTTGAGTAGGTTGTGAGAGGGTAGTTAGTGTTACCTGGTGAACCAGCTCATGGGCAATGACACTGGCCACTCGCTGTTTGTTGGAGGAGGACGACTGGTTCTCATCATACAGCAGGTTGGTCTCCCGGTAGGTGATGAGGCCCCAGTTTTCCATGGCACCAGTACCAAAGTCAGGAATGGCTATCTTATCTGGATCAAAAGAGAGTCCACTGAAGTAACCCAATGTTATCTCTTTTATTGCACTACTACCTTGTTAATTCTTGTGCAACTGCATCTTTACAACATGCAATATTGCCATGAAAATAAAATGGAAAGTCATCATCAGGGATTTTCTGTGTTATTAAAGTTCAACTGTTCATATCGTAAAGTCTTTCTCAATAATCTTTCATTGTCCTGCCTGCATTATGCACTTACTTACTTTCTTACTCATAGCTGCTTGTGCTTTGTACAAACTAAGAGACCACTACTACTAGTACTAATAAGCCATCTGTTCTCAGTGGACTCACCTTTAGCTTTACTTTTGTATAGTCGCATATAATTTCCCCTTAACTTCCCTTATTCATTAAATGCACACATTCTCCTCTCTTGTCAACACATTAATAGCAACATGTAAAACTTGTCAGGAAATGACAGCAGGTTTTTAATGGTGGTCAGACCCTTTACCTTTTGCATAGGGTAAAAGTGTAACAGTATAAAAGTATGCAAATCACTGACTTGGTTAGGTGTGCTAGTTTATTTCTTGCTTAATGCTGAGTGATGAGAGATCACCATGATTATGTAAAAATTTGTCTCAAAGTACCCAGTTTTAAGATGGAGTATGTCATGTTGAAATACTCCTCGAAGTAGTCAAAGATGATCTTGGTTGTGTTGGCTGCATATTCTGCGGTTCCTAACTGACTCGGCTGGGCATAGATTCTCAACTGCAAGACAAAACACACAAGTAATGGTGGTAAGTAAGTTATGTAAATGCACAATGGTTTAAAACTTTTAATCAACACTTGTTCTACGTTGATGGCACTGATAGCCACACTAAAGGTATACTTACGGGAATTCCTCCGGCTGAAGTTCGTTCCACATATTCAAACTGGTGCACAGCAAAACATACCAAATAGGTACTCATTGGAACTGACTCCTGGAAAGAGGTCTTCCGTTTATTGCTAGGCAGTGTTTCAGGGGTGCCCTGGAGAAGCAGAGGAAAGGACTAATGGGTTAATGTCACTCAGACTGAGCTGTGTGGATCCATAAATATAAACAGAAGATTGATTGCTCTGCTGTTAGTATTCAGAGTGTTCACTCCAGGCCTGGCCTCCTCTTTCATAGTTTTTACCCCCTCAGCCATGGAAAAGCTGTTATGCTTCTTCCACCCACAACAACCTTTCTCCAGTTTAACAGGACTGTGAACAATTTTATGGGCAAGATAACTCTGTAACAATGTGGTTCTAATATAGACCACTTTGTTTTCTCTAGAATGAACAACTTTGAGGATGAAGCCTAATCAAAATTACTGAAATTTACTTGGTAAAAAAAATAAACAAAAGAATGGGCAAACTTTTAGCCAATAAAAGCAATGCTGTTACACTCTTGTGTTAGAGCAAATTATGGCAGGCATTTTGACGACCTGCACTAGCAGATTTAATTATTTGTAGAGTTTTAATGTTCTTTAAATTTAATAAGTAATATTTAAGTAGTAAGTAGGCTAATTGGGATGTAGTTAAAATGCTTAAACATTGCAAAACCCTGTTTGCATGCTATGCATACTTGAACAAACAATGGACAGGCTGGAATTGAGCTTGAGCTTGAGCTGTTATATGTAACAGCATGTTACATTTAACCAGGGGAAAGGTATTCTGATGAGCAATAACTGATCGGTCTGGCAAATCTGGCACTGCCTTAAGGTCTCTGGCCATGCATAGTGCTTCAGTACATGACATGGCATGCCATGCCTTGTAACAACTGCACTGTTCAGACAATCCTTGTTCAGGAGGGCAGTTTAGTGAACAGTAATTTCTGAAGTCAGTAAGAGGCTGCACTCACACAAACACACAGAGCCACACTCTACCCACATACACACACATGGCCTGTCTGTAGAGTCAAAACATATCTGTGTGGGCTGAAAAAACATGAACCTCAAAAACAGTCCAGTCAAATGTTTAAAGCTTGAAGAAAATAAAAAAATGTGTAAACTGGCTCATCAAGACTTAATCATAACATAACCATAATTTATTCTACCAATCACTGTATATTGTACCTATCCTGAAAATGATAAGTCAGTATAAGGAATATGAAAGAGCAACTATGCGTTTAAAATGCTGATGTTTTGTGTTGCTGACTTGAGTCCTACCTCTTGTGGCATGTTGGACAGAGCCTCATATTGAGCATCATGAGTGATGGAGACCTTGTAGGTGGCTTTCTTGTTAGGTTCATCGAAGCAGGGAAAGGACTTGCGAGCATCCGTTGGCTCATGATCAGTCGCAGCAATCTTTCTGGTGAATCAAATGATGGACAGGGTTTTGATTTTCACACAAAATTTTTGGGCCCATGTAGACCTCCAGTTCTGTGTGTGTATATATATACATATATATACATATATAAACCTTTTTTGGTCATTTCAACACTCATCCTCCAAAGGCTGGAAATGGGATTTGATTTCTGTCAGTTCAGTTTCTATGGTGGCAAAAAGGTATCAAATGGGCCAGAGAAACTTTACTCCACTTGTGTAACAATGATAACCTCTGCAGTCTTTAACATGCTCAGTATGTTTGAAGCCAATGAAACATCTGTTTCGGAAATGCAGAGATGGGGGGGGGGGGTTGGATAAGAGTTCTATGAATGTTTGGTCATTTTTTTCTCCAGTCTAAACATGTGTCACCATTGGAATCTATTGTCACTGACATGCATCCCAGCTGCATCCAGCTGCTCCCCATGAAGAAGCTAACTACAAACCTACAGCTGAAGAGAATTAGTTTCTTAAAAAATTGAATTTGGACATGACACTTTCACTGAAGTAATTAAGTATTTACAAAAAAAAACTGTCACAAGATTACATTTACCATGATCAGAAATGCATTATTTAGTAAGAGTAGAATTTTTGCTTTGACAAAATAATCCCAACTTTCAGTAAAACGGTATATAATTCCCACTGCTAGAAGAAAACAATGAAAACAAAACATGGTTTCATGATGTTGTGAAATAACATGGTATAATAGATTTTTTAAATTTCATTGTTGCATGGCATTGCATTGCATTGAAGAAAATCTGTTAGACTGACTCTAGCAGATATGTCTACATTCAGTCATGCCATTCTTCCTCCTCACAGTCTGACTGATGCTACCCTGGAAGTACAAGTAACAGGCTACCATATTAAATGTTGGAAACATGTGGGATAATATAAGTGTACAACTAAGCGATATTTTTAACTTAGGTACAATTTTTTATTAGAGTTTTCCTTAACACCTGTTTTGAATTTATCCAAAGCATATCCATAGCATCTCCATGGCAACTGAGCAAAGTCTTTTTGCTAACACAGAATACATGATTTAGCTCAAGAAAGCAGTCTCATTTACAGCTAAAGACTTTATGGCCTTTATGAATGCAAATAACCACATCTGTTTCAATCCAGTTCACTGAGAACCCTTGTCTGGTCAATTCACCCTGTCACAGTCATGCACTGACCTCCAAGGATTACTTTGATTATCTTAATTATGCTACAGACAGGACAATATAAAACTGAACTTTGGTAAGGTTTTATCTTATTCCTACTTCAATCAGATATACCATGGCGACAGATCAAAGACAAAAGGAGAGAGAAAATTTGAAGTGAGTGGATTGACCCTTGACACTGAAACCACCTTTAATTGTTCCTAATTAAAAGTAAGCGAGTAGCATGTGGCTGCCTGGGGAGAAAAAGCCGTAAATAGTGTCTTTTTTTAAACTGCTCTGCCTTTTTTGTGTGGCCACACACAATGCGATTAGTGTTGAACATCTCTCAGCTTTCCACTCCTTCCAGGCGACCAGTCATATAGATTGTATAGGACCCATCGCATTGGCAATCAAGAAAGTAAAGGAAAGTTTGTGGAGGCTGTGTCTGTCTATCCAGAGCTACACAATATGTTAGACAGAAAGTGTCAGATTGAGTGGTGACAGCAGGAACATCACTATTTAGCTCATCATCAGCTCCTAGTGGGGCAAGCAAGCTCCAGTTTTGCTCATGGTAAAATAATATCAAACAAAAGAAGATACAAATAGACAGAAACAAAGGGTCTTTATATAAACATACAAGAAGAGTCAGGGTCAGGATATTGTTTTCACAAAGACAAAACCCACATGCAGTGTTTTTATATGCTTCATCCCAACACTTCTTGTGAGTGTCAGCGCTCCTCTGACAGACAAAATGCTAGGTTGAGTTGGTTTTGGGAAACACAGTCATTAAAACTCAATATTTTTAAAATGCTTCATGCATAAAGATACTAGCTTACACACAAAAAAAATCCTCACAATATGGAGGTTTTAGGAACTTATTATACACATGTACAGTTCATTCACAGGTGGCTTTCAAGTTGTTAATCCGTTTTCAAAACACTGAGAGTCATGTCATGATTTATTATCACTCCTATGTCATACCACTAAACTACATTAAGAGAAGAATTGAATGTTTGAATCCTGCTTACTATATTGTGATGTGCTATAAACTGTAGACATTTTTAATATGTTGCTTATAAATGCTAAAATAGCTGAGTCACAGTAAGCTTTACTATTATGTTTTTTATAGATTAAGTTCTGTCTTCTCTCTTCATGCCATTTTATATTTGTTTTGCAACTTTGTAAACAAGCGTGTTATGTATATGCTGCCTGTGACAAAAATCAAATTAAAGAACTTACTTGGTGACCCCATTCTCAGTGTAGATGACTCTATAGAATCCCACCACTGAGCCGTTGAGCCAGCCCTGGAAGTCCAGGCTGAGCACGTACACCTCTCCTGGGCCAGTGATGGGCAACTCGTTTGTGGCCTCTACAACTACATACTCTTGAGGTTTGTATTCAAAACAGCTCTTCACTGCCACATCTGTCCGGACCCCTGCTTTTTTCAGCTTCAGCCTGGGCATGGCGCTGACAAATGTCTCCCTAATGTGAAGCCACAGGTGGCGAGTAGGTTTGCTGACTTCCACTTGGATGTCCACCGTGCCCGAGTAGGTGTCTTCAACCAGGTTCGGCTCCAGGTGCAGGTCATAATGGATCGGGTTGACATAGTTGGGCAGACGGAAATTTTTCCAGTCCCCGCTGGAATCAGTGGAAGGTGTGCAGGGGCCCCTGTCAGACACAGGGGGCTCGGTGGGCTTTGCTGTGGTGGAAGTGGTGGCAGGCGGGGAAGTGGTGACTGATGGGCAAGTTTTGGTTGCTGGCCTGGAGAGGCCCACTCCAAGGCCCACTGCCAAACAACACACCACCACCACTGCACAGATGATGACTACATGCTTTTTTCGAATCAAATAACGCTTCTCTCTCTTCTCAAATTCCATACTGTCCATCATGATTCCCAAACCTGAAAAACTTCGCTGGACAAAAAAAAAGCTTTCTCCAGTAAAACTCTTTTAAAGTGAAACTAGAGTCAGTGCTGCAGGCTCAGATTCTTATTGTACTTAGATTAGCTGTGTGGGCTACTCGAAGCTTGCCTCTGTGGTGCCGTGGGGTGGAGAGAGGAAAGACAGGAAGAGAGAGGAGAGGAAATCTGTCAGACAGAGTAAAGAATCTCACACAGGGAGTGATTTATTCTATCCTCAGTGCTGTTAACACGCCCCTTTCTGTTAAACATCTACAATTTGCCTGTAAATCAACAGCTAGTTAATAGGTTCAATGTGAATATGTGTTGTGTTTTAAAACTGCCACATGTTGCTTTCAGTGTGTATGCATTTATAATGTTTATAATGTATAGAGAACATAGAAAACCAACATAGAAAAAGTCTGTGCCTGCACCTAACTTTTAAAAAAGGTAACCAGTGTGTGTGTGTCTGTGTGTGTGCATGTATGTATTAAATGAATCTTTATCAGATAAATTTATATTTAAAGTTTCAGGTAAGTTGAATGAAATGAAATGTGTCTTGCTGACAGTGGAAACATAACGAAGAGGATCTATTGATTGTTTGGACATGACTGCATCTCTTGTTGCATTTTCTCTTTATGATTATATTATGATTATTACAGACGACTGACTTGTGAAACAGAAGACGGAAACAAATCTATATGTGCTAAGGATTACCTAACTTGAAATATTATTTTAATTCTTGTTTCAGCTGCGGTACGGCCTGAACATGACACCTTTGGACATTATGATCATCAGTTTGTTCAACACATTTGTTTGCAGTAACAGAGACATAGTTTTGAGTAGTTACTGAGAAACAAATAAAACATGAAGATGTGAATGAGGAACTATGGTTCTCATGCTGAATGGTTCCTGATAAACTCTGAACCTGGTTCAAAGTTTATCAACCACTCATAATTAAAGAGGTCAGTTCGATCAGTTCATAGATATTCATTAACCAACAAAAACCTAATGGTTCATCAACGTTGCAGGCTCTGTCTTACAGACTGTTCACTATCAACAAATCATTACCCACTGTATTGTTCTTCTAGGAATTATTAAGGAAGTACTTATTAACAAGTCATTAGTTATCAAACTGTTCCTGAAATGTTTTTCATTATTTTTAAACTAACTAATCATAAACTACTTTTATACAGTCTAATTAATAGGTTTTAATAACTAATGGTTAACTAACAGTTAGTTGCTTGTTTGTTTCTTCTTTGTTTCATGGTTCCTACTTAAAATTTAGCAACCAATAGTGCCTGTGAAGGAATGTCTCAAGCCTCTCACCTTTCCGTCTGCCACTGTACTTCTTTACACTTAAGTTGAGGCCTCCTCATTCCAACGGCTGATCTTTGACCATCACACTACCCAAGATGTTTCAAGATAACAATAACATTCAGAGTTGACATTCATGATTTCTAGACAATGATCTGAAATGACCTTGTTGATGCCCTGACCTTTTTTCAAGTCAGCAATCAGACCAGAATTTACAAAATAGTTGTAGGGGATAAACCATTTACATTTTTTGCAAGCAATAGGATTTCAATAGAGGAGGAGTTATCCAGGCTCCTGTTGCAACGTCCTTTAATATTTCCAAAAAAAAAAAAAGATCACAGACATTTGGAGATATTTAAGGCTTGGATGGACATGAAGATTCCCCTATTAAATCCTCAATACATGGACACTCCTAACATCAAAGGATGGTTAATAAAATTGTGGCCTAAGGTAGTAGGAGATGAGTTATACAGATCTTGTTAAATAAATATATGTAGTGTAACTCTGTGATTATGCTGAAAATCTGACCTTTATTGTTTTTTCTCATTGCGATAATTCAAAAGAGCTGAACAACTCATTTCCATTTACCTTTGGGAAAAAAACTATGAATCACCTCTCATACTAGATGTCTATTTCTAGGTCGCATTTGACTGAAAATGATCCTCATAAGTTACTTGCTCAGTACAATCAGTGCCCTGCTAGGTCTATAATTCCAGTCAACAATATGATGAGGAATCTTAGTGTAAAGGGTTGATTTTAAATGCTTTCAGAGCTTCAGTAAGGTCTCACTAAGTAACTGGTTTTTTTATCATTTATAATTTCAAACAAGATCTCAAATTGTTTGCTTCATTAATAATAATATTATAAAAAAGTTATGCTAAAATGGCATACACACTTCACATCATTCTTGAGAACTAATAAATTCCTTTCACATTATTTCATGCAAGGTTTTCCATAGTTAGTAGTAAAATGTACTTTCTTTTTGTGATTTTACTTGATAACATTGTTTCTCAACATGAAATTAAGGCATCTGTCTAAAAAGCACCCTGATCTAGGAGCAGCAACCTTGGACCTGTCCCTTGGAAGCATCTAAATTCATTATAATTCAAGTGTTACGTACTATCATGACTGCCACTGCTGATTTTTTTAACAGCATTCAGAAATAAGCCAGAATTAAACCTTTTACTCACACTTTCTGTAAACAAACCTCATGTGTTAGGGAGAATATGAACAATACAGCTTTACACTTATATTAATGTGTTTATGTATTATATCAATGGTTGTACAGTCTTGTTCGTTGAGTCACTGCCTGGGTAATACTACAAACACATAGGCATCATCTCCAGACACCATTTTTATGCAACAGACAAATTTTAGAGGACTACTCAATTTTCTGAAGTAAGATATCCTTAGTTTGAGCCATCAATACAACTGAGGTTTTGCATATTCTGCTCCAATAGTTAGGACTGGGTGTCACATAACAACAGTGACATACCAGATTATGTTTACTTTCTGAAAGGTGAATCTGCAATGCTAACTTAGTGCTTATTCTATCTCCCTGTAGCAAAACAGGAATGTGCTTTTTCTCATAAAACACAACTCTATTTGTTCTTATCTCTTATATCCTTTATGGCCAGCTCAAGAATCATTAAAACCATGTTCTCTCTATGTTTCTGACATCACAAAAAAAAAAATATTACTGTTCAAGGAACAGATCCCAGTTATCCTATAATTATCCCTAAGGCAAAATTAATTTAGTTAAGCTTTATCCAAACTCTTTACAACTTAACAGAAAAGAGATAGTTTAGTTATTTGTGTTTTACCAAAAGAAATGTTGAATCAGGAGTACTTTAAGCAAATGATTGAGCTGCTCCAGTAAATGATTGTCATCTATCCATCTTTATCATGAAACATATTTAATGGCAGTTACTACATGATCTTTGTGTCATAAGTTCAAGTTCAGATGACAGTTTCATTACCTTGGTTGTTGTTCACCCAGGGGTTGTTATCACTTGTGCTTCTCGTGTTCTGTAATATCTCTGAGATGCAGCACTTTTGCTTCCTCTCGTTAGCCATTCAGTTTTATCACCACTTTGTAGTTTGTTGTCCACATCAACTGTATCCTGTTATGCTCCCTCAGGAAGCACACTTGTTTGGCAATATCTGGATTTTTCTTTATCAGCTGCTCAATTACATGTTGTTACATCTCTTCAACTTTCCCCTGCCAGAGCTGCACTTTTGTTGTTTTCTGTTAACGAAGCAGATTATTATCATCACCCACTAAATCACATCATCCACAGAATAAAATGTGAATTTACCTGTTAACATCCATTAGATAATCTGATCCACTTAAGCTTTTGACCTACCTATTAAGATGTAAGTATTTAAATATTTTGCCAGAATTTTTAGACATGCTTGACATTTTTAGATTTGTTCAATTATCCACAAACAAATTCACTGATGCGTATAAGCGTTTTTGGCCCAATAGTTTTCTGGTAAAAGCTTTTCCATTTAGCTATTTCAAACAGGCCTCAAAAGGTAGATGTTAAAGGTTTAATATATTTATCTCTACTGCTTTGACTATTAGGAGTTGCGGGTGCAGAGATAAACAGTTGATGGAGCTATTTTCCAGTCATTATACAATTTAAGAAAAGGAAGAAACAATGTCATCAAAAAGGCTCAAGTTTAACTTTATACACAGGAAAACCTTGTGGAAAATATGATGTGAATATAGAATGTGTTTTCGTTAAGCTGCACCATCCTCTGAGGAAACTTTACAGGGGTTGTGAATGGGCTTTGTGGATTTCGATATAGCAATGGTAAACTCAAGAAGATCAGCAGCTCAGAACTTTAATAGCGTGATCTGGTGTTCCTTGTCTGGAAATGGTTGAAGCTGCTCTGATGCAGAATGGATTACCAGAATAAGGTTAGGGAGAAATGCCAGACTTCGGACAGGACCAGAGGAACCAGAGGGCGTTATGGTGAAGTGGTGAAAACTGGCTCCTGTGGATAAGGGCAGTTTGCTAATATAATTGGATTATTGAGATTAGAGTGGGTTCTAAAGGGCTCAGAAACAAGTCAAATGGCAGAGGAACATACATGACAACCTGTTCGGTGGAGAGAAAATTTTTGGCCACTTCCATGGTAAGTTAATTTAAAAAAAACATTTCCTCATCACATTAATAGAAAAAAGAATTTTTAAAGTAAGGTTAAGGCTTTAAATAGCATTTTTTAAAATATATTGTTTGTTTTTTCCACCACACAATCACTGAAGCAACGACAGGTTGACACCTAGACTTTGAATATTCTATCTATGTCTCTATGGAAGCTAGACAGTCAAGTGGGCTTTGGCAGACCAGTTTATGGAGTCAGCCTCACCCTGTTCTTTATTTTTATCTTATGACTTTATTGTGTTAGACAGTTTCACAGTCATAAATTTAATGGCTTTTAATCCTTGATCTCAATTAACCATCAGCGTGTGAGATAAGGCATAAAACCTGGTATATCGTGGATGGAAGCTAGAAGAAAAAAAAAATCATAGAGGAACTCTGACCTCGGACACATAAACATTGGTTAATTTTTGTCATTTTATATCATAAAATGCAACAAAAAGTGTTAAGTCTGCATTATTTCTCAGTATGCAAGTAGAACTGTAAAAAGGAAAGCAGATAAGTAACAAATCTCAATAAAACAAGAACCTTTTATCAGTTGACATAGCTATGATCTTATTACTCTGACTTACACTATTAAATAATGCCAACAGAGCAAAAATGGTGTTTTTTTGTGCAGTAATGTGGCTAGAGCAGTTCATCTCCAGGACACTCTGAGCTTATTAGATTCCTGGTTAGGTAGGTAGTTTGAAGGTAGGCAGCAACTTTCTAAAGTTGCTGAGCATTTTGATATTGAGTGCCCTGAACCCTCAGAAAAGAATACTATGTTTTGGATGTTAAAGGTAAACATTGCTGAACATGAAGTGTTGCCTAATGTGAAAGAGTGCAGCACTGAGAAAATGCCCACTACAGTGACAAGTTCACCACAGCTGAGCTAGTTCCTCATTTGGTGACTATTAATATTACAGCATCAGCAGATACAAGAGTGTATCCAGTGTACAAAGGGGCATGCTATTGAACCTGAGAAGCTCAAACTTAATGTGTAGTTTTATGAAGCTGAACTGAAACAGCAGTAGGGAGAGAAAAGTGTAGAGTGCTATGGCTTGGAACTGATAAAAATGTGTCTTGAGTTGGAAAGCCCAAAAAGCTTTTTCTGCTTAAGTATGACCGTCAGAAAAAAGGTAGCAGAGGGTCAAAACTGCTGTGTTAAAAGCTCATCAATAAATATTTAAAAATTCTAAGACACAGGTACATGCGGCCTATGTGGAGTATTTAAAGGAATTATCTACTCTTTTTAATTGCTGGAGAGTTAAATGATAGTTAGATTATAAAAAGACTTCATTTATATTTTACTTTTCTTTCGAATAACTAAGGTGCTTTACAACACAGGTCAGCATTCAACCATTGAAATATTAACAGTAAGGGCTCTAATTTCGTGGCGCAGCACAGGGTGGCGCAGGGTGGTGGAGCGTGGCGAACCCCGTGCAGTGGCAATTTCGTCCAGCGCACCACCGTGCGCCGCCAATTTGGTAATTTGGTAGACCGGGCTGAGCCGAGATGGACGTGGCAGTGCACCAGGGGGAGCGGTCGACAGATTCAGCCTGGCATGACAATTTCGTGACAAAACAGTGCGCCGAAGGTGCGCTGAAAGCTCGCCAGCTCCGACCTGGTCTATTCTCGGCGC
>JAPZDV010000007.1:24040936-24053107 GCA_029814665.1 Acanthurus lineatus
GTGTTAAACCTGTGTTAAACCCACTCACGCCTTCTCTCCTCCCCCTTTGCCACTTGCGCCGGTGGGAGGGATGGAGGTGTGGGTGCGCCGCGCTGCGCTGCGCCGGACTGCGCCGTTCACAAAAATTGCGAAATGCGCTGGCCACACCCCATTGGCGCAGCTTAGGCATGGCTCAGGGCAGGTGCGCTGTGCCTGCGCCTGGTCTATGAAAATAGAGCCCTAAGTGGCTTCCCTTATAAGTCTGGTCATCAGAAACTCAAACACCAGTTCTGTTGTGTAGGACTAGATGTTGCGGGGCTAAAACTCTCCCCTGCCAGACCGGGCTGTACTTTACCTCCCTCTACTTCCTCACTCTCTTGGGTGAGGCAAGGAAGGGGAATGAACACTAACAATACTTACCAATACTTACCAGCCCAGACAAGGTGTTGATTTTCCTGTTACATGCGTGTTTGAGGCACTAACCAGACTCCGTGGGAGGGTCAGGTGAGGGATGGCATCCTTTGGATTATCAAGTGGGCGCTCTCCTTCTTGGGTGTTTCGCTGATAGGCCCATGACACCTCCAGAGGGTTCAACAGTGAATCCCAGCATCCCAGGTTCAGCCCCCTAGATGCCATTTGCTCACCTGAGAGCCCAGGCAGAGTCCCTCTTCTTCATCCACAGCCACTGACTCCCCGTCTCAGCATCTCTGGAGAGGTCTTTAACTGCCTGCCGGTGGGCCTTTCCTTGCACTCCCATTTTTCTGAGAAACCTTGATGTTGAGGTGGCTACGAATCCTCTGCAGCCTACTTCCACTGGACGTACCTTCGCTCTCCAGCCCCGCTGTTGCACATCAGCTGCAAGTTCAGCATACCTTAGCCTCTTCCGCTCAAAGGCCTCCTCCATGGAACCCTGCCAGCAGGATGAAGGGGATGTGGGGGAGGAAGGGCGTTCACGCTTGTCCGTCGGCTCTCTAGCACTGCTGCAAGACTTTTTAAGACCTGGTTGTGACACCAGGTGTACCGACCTTGAATGAGGCTGGTCTTGCAGCCCACCAGGATGTGTTTTAGTGATGCTGGACTTGGGCAGAGAGGGTACGTGGGGTCTTTGCCATACCACTGACTTAGGTTTGCGGGAGAAGGTGGGACATCGTAGACAGCCCTGATGGTGAAGCTCGTCCTGAATGTCTCCATCTCCCAAAGCTCTTGCCAGGAGATCTTCCTCTTCTCTACTCCTTCCCGAATCATCCACTGCCCTTGTTATGCCTGCACCACAGCTTGTGTGCACCTTCCCACTTCCTCTTCCCACCGTATCTCCTGGACCACCAGTTTGAGCCTCTGAGATGGAGTGGCCTTTCACCAGGCTGGTGTGCTGGCCCCAAGGCCACCTCTACCCTCCTGGACTCGGTCCACAATGTCCCTGTGCCTGAGTGCTGCCTTTGCTTGCTCAGTTGCAGTCAACGGGGTCCACTTCCTCCTGGTCACCAGGATGGGGGCAGCTTGGGCCACAACTGGATCACTTGAGTCCAGTAGCATCATTTCCAGTGTGACTTTGGCGCACTTGTACTCCTCTGCCAGGCTAGAAATGGGCATTTCTAAAATTCCTTTGCTGTAGAGCCCAATACTGCTGAGGCACCCAGGAAGGCCAAGCCATTTCCTTGCGTACAAGCTGACTAGCCTCAGTTTTTCCACCTTTGAGATAGGGACCTCATGCAATGTTAGTGGCCACATGAGCCAAGGAAGTACTCTGTAGTGCATGCACCAGAGCTTCAGTTTGCCAGGGAGCAGGGTTTTGTCAATGTTGTCCAGGCCACTGGCTACCTCCTTCCTGAGTCGGTCTGCCTGCTCTTTGTCTTTGCGGAAGACATCGTACCAGTGACCTAGGCTCTTCACAGGCTTCTCTGAGACAGCTGGAATAGGTTCCTTGCCAATGTGAAAGCAGTGGTCTGACAATTTCCCTTTGACAATAGAGATGCTTCTGGACTTGCTCGGTTTGATGTTCATATGAGCCAGCTCAATGTTTTCCTGGAGCTTTTTTAGTAGCCGTACAGCGCAAGCCTTGGTTGTGGTGAGTGTTGTAAGATCATCTATGTAGGCTCTGACAGGTGGCAGCCTCAGGCCAGGTCTTACTTGTTGTCCACAGACCACCCAACGAGAGGCCAGAATGATCACTTCCATGGCCAAAGTGAAGACCAGTGGGAAGATGGTGCAGCCAGCCATGATTACCACTTCTAGGTGTTGCCATGCAGTGGTATACTTGGCTGTTGTCAAGCAGAGCTGGATATCCTGGAAATAGGCCTTGACAAGGGTTGTGAGAACCGCTGGGAACTTGAAGTAGTCAAAGGCTGTCCACAGGAGGTTATGCGTGACTGAGCTGAAGGCGTTAGCGAGGCCTAGGAAAACCATGTGGAGGTCTGTTCCCTCTTTCTTGGCAACCTGGATCTGGTGCCAGATGATGCTGGCATGTTCCACACAACCAGAGAAGCCTGAGATGCCTGCTTTTTGTATTGATGTGTCAATCATGTTGTTTCTTTGCAGGTATCCTGCCAGCCTGTGAGCGACTACGTTGAAGAAGATTTTCCCCTCCACATTCAGGAGACTGATCTGGTGGAACTGGCTGAGTTCTGATGAGTCCCTCTCCTTAGAGATAAGGACCCCTCCAGCTCTCTGCCAGGAAGTTGGTATCTTCTTATTTTTCCACACGACTCTCATCAGCTTCCAGAGGAATTGTAGGACATCTGGTGCGTTTTTGTAGAGCCTGTAAGGAACTCCGTTGGCCCTTGCTCTATGCACAGTCTTGTCTACCATTGGGCTGATGCGGCCCTTGCTCTATGCACAGTCTTGTCTACTCCGCTCCATCTGGGTGGGTAGATGTCTATTCGGTGGTCTGGTGGATTGACTGGTGACATTTTAGGTGGGAGCGTAATTTCTTCATGGCGTTGGTTATCAGTGCTGGACTTTTTTAGATGTTATTCCAGGTTGGCTTTTGACACTGAGAGACTTCGGCTCTTCTCCTTTGTAAAGAGGCTCTTCACAAATTTGAAGGGATCTTTGTTGTAGTATCCTGAGACTTCTTGTATTAGCTAGAGGTAGCTCTAGGCTCCAGGTGGGGGTTACCTGGCAGGAAGTCTATATATAGAAGAATGCTGTCATGTCATCTGCTCTCTCTGTATGTGCTGCATACCATGTGCCAGTAAAAAGCCAAGCAAGCTATTTTTGGTGTCCTGTGTCTTCCTTGATCTTTCTAGGTTCACTATGTTATATTTGTAGAAACGAGATCTTATTTGTTCCTTCCTTCTGCGCTTTCTCAGTAGGTTTTCAGCTCTCCTCAGCGTAGCAAGCCTGTTCTGGATCTCTACCTGCAGCAGGTTATGCCCTCCTTCTCCTCCTCTGTGGTCTTCCTACTTGTTTCATCAGTTGCCTCCTCTCTTTGACCAGTTAATCTATTTCTGTCTGCCCCCTGGACTTACTGGGGATTGACGGAGTAGATTGTATGCTTTCGACTGCTCTGAAACGTTCCACGCCGTAGGCATAGATTAGGTTGCCCATTCTCTCTAGTTTCTTCATGGTGGTGCCTTTGATCCCTTCCAGGATGTTATAGAGATCAGTGTTTACCTCCTTCCACAGTGTCTTAATGCAGGATTTTGGCCACTTGACTAGTGGCCTTCGCCCCTGGATCTTCTTCTCTGCTGCCGGTCATGATGGGTTGAGTTCGGGTTGCTTTCCCTTGCCTAGTTCTTCCTTTTCTGGGAAAGGGGTGTTGATGAGGCTGTGGTTTCTGACCTGCTGCTGGACTTAAGTCGATTGACTCGATCTGTTTCTCAGAAAGTAGCTGTCGATGCAATTTCCCTGTTGATCCTTCTTTAGGCACCCTTTCTTGCCCTGGTGAATTTTCAGGCCTTGGGTGGAGGTAACCTTTGTTCAGCCATACGGTGGCTCTGGAGCTTGTGTCCTGCTGTAGTTGGAGCCTCAGGTATGCTGATCATCGATCTTGTAGTCTGTTCCGTTCCTAAGTTCGTTACTGGGTTGTCTGCCGATGAGCCATCTTCCACCCCCGCTCTCGCTTGCTCCGGGGGTATGTTCAAATAAAACAGCGATCAGGGTCAGTTTGGTGTTTGGTATCTTGGCCAAGGACACTTGGACATGTAGACCAGAGGTTGGAGACTGATTCACAGATGCTACAGCAAACCAATCTTGTTGATACAGTTTCCATTAACAAGCCTTTGGTCTTGGGTTTCGCAGATGAGTCAGATTGGAAGCCAATAGACCAAGGAGTCTAGAGGATTTGTGTCCCTGGTAGAGATTGACAAACAGGTGTCTGATGCAGTTTCCAGGGATTCAGGTGCTTTTCCCTCTTTGTTCTGGAGTCGTAGTTGCCCTACTTTTCAGACAATCACACTGGAGGTTGCTATGATGTTTAGGGAATGGATCCTTAAGTCTTGACTGTCTCTCAACATAAAATGTTCTTGTCTTCAAGCCTAGTGCAAGGTGAAGTTTTAGTTGGTGTGTGTCTTGAGTTGGAAGTAATCTTGGGTAATGATTTGACTGGTGCCTGTATGAGGGGTGATTTACCTCATTCTTTTGTGGTTTCCTTTGACTGCTAAAGATGAGGTTAGTTGTGATGAGCAAACAAAGTCACAAATTTATCCAGTGCCCGACTTCTTGCTTGTATTGATATAGTAGCAGAAAAACAGGGTACTTCCCTAGAGAAAAAGTGGGAACCTGAAGGTGGAAATTTAGTTGGGAACACCATTTGTAAGAGGTAGTATTAAGCAGAACTTGCTGTGTTTTTCAAAGAATGTATTTCATAAAATGAGAACAAAGACGAAAAGAAGTTTACCTTACCAAATGTTTATTTTCTGAAACTTGGCATAAATACATAAATCTACATCCAAATCTTGCATGGTGAGACACCAGGGTGTTGAGGATAGCCCCCAGATCGCATCTGAAGTCTGATTTTTCATATTACATTTTTAAGTTGCTACATGAACAATTTGTTTGTGCAGAGCTTTCATCTAGAGAAAGAGGAATATAAGGTAAAAGTTCTTTGGGGTGGGGGGTCTAATAGGTCGTGCTTAGTCAATAGCTTCAGTGGATCACCTGCGATCTACTGGATGTGAACAGGTTACAAATCTTCTTCTGAGGGAATATAATTTATGTGACAAAAATGAAAAACAAATTAATGAGAAAAAAATTAAAACAAAATATCTGACTTTGGTCTGACAATAAATTGTTAACATGCAGGGGCCTTAGCCTTCGGGCTGGATCTGATCCAGAGACCGGTAATTAGAAATTCCTACTTCAAACCTTAAGTCTATATTTTGAAACATTCATTAAGCAAACTTTGTTTTTGCAACAGAACATTATTGTGCAGTGCAAAATGACCACAAAAAAACCTGGCAAACTTAAAGTTCACAATCCATGACGTTTTATGAGCGATAAACCATTTACCTGACAGTATCCACTTTAATATATCTTATATAAGTGTTTCTGGCAACAGAGGAGTTGACTTTTCCAGGGTCTCAGGTGTAGGCGTAATGGATATCTGGGTCTTTTTCTTTGCATCTGGTAAGTTCATTTTATGCCTTTTGTCCATGGGGAACATGTTGGACAAAAGACTGAGGAGTGTCTGGGTCTTGTTAGTGAAAGGTGGTGGGATGTTTTGGAGTATCTGGTTCTCCTTCACTGAGGGGGTGTTGGTGGTTGGATTCTGGCTTGGCTTCCTGTATTTTGACGAGGATTTGGGTGGAGTCTTTTGAGACTTCTTCTTTGGAGGACGGGACAGTCTTGTGACTCCTACCACCTTCAGTTTAATTGGAGCTTCAGATATTCCTGCCATGTTCCGTGCCTGGCAACGATATTCACCAGCATCTTTGTATGATAACCCGTTCAGGCTGATTATCGACCAGCGAACGCCCACTCTAGGGGATTCCTGCATAACTGGAAAAAAAAGTGCACAATACATTATGCTTTATCTGCGCACTCTTATTGTTCTCCTGAAAGTAGCTCTGGTATTTTTTTTTTTTTTATGATAAAGTGACTTTGTTAAAGAGTTCCATTCTGTTATGGCTCCATAAGCCAGAGTGACTTTAGAGGACTTCTCCTAGATCTAGGTGGTAAGAGATATGTATAGCTGACTATCCCATCTGGTGGAATAGTAATGTTTGTTGCTAATGTGAACAACTTGAAAAAAATCTGTATTTCATATAAATTATGACATTCTAGAAAAATTTAAGAGGATTGGATTAAAATCCCTTTTTTGCAGGAAGTCACAAGAATTTTCAGTTTTGGCACTGCATTATACTGAAACTGTTTCAATGTGCATTTCCTTAAAGAGAAAAATTTGACTATTTATAACAGATATCTATCAAAAGGAAATTATTAAAGTGTGTGAATATTAATGGCTACTATACGAGACAAATTTGGATTCCCGACTTACATTAGTCAACCATATAAGGATATTACTAAAGCTGTCAAAATATATTTAAATTATTGTAACTGAGTGATATCATATATCAGGGCACTGAAACAATAACTACTAGTTGGCAGCTGGCTGTAATCTCTGCAACGTGTTCAAGTGTAGATTTTTGGTCAAAACACAGCTGACGTAATGTGATGCAACAGTCGGTCTTAGCTGCTACTTGTTCACTGATGTCCATTTGGTCTGACTTTAGCATGTCATGGTACTACTACATATGTCCTACTGTGTTATCGTCTGGGATCAGGCCTCCCAAATAATAATCAACCCTTAATTGTAATTTTACAAAGTAACCTTAAAGGAAAAGAACCAGAGACCAATGAAATGGAATTTTCTATATGAACAAATAACATGCTAATTTTTTTTAAAAATTATGAAGCTGATCTTCACAAGAACAATATTTAAGTGTACAAATGGCCTTGTCCCGGACGTAAGTTGCCAATTGCCGAAAAATTATAATAATGAATGAGTATGACCACAGAGGCAAAGCCAACTGTATATCTAAAAATAAATAAAATAATTATATAAATAAAAAATAAGTGACTTATTATATAATTTTCACTGAATTATTTTAGTCTATGTTTGTTTTGAGTCTGTTTGTAACATAAAGAAATCAAACTAATGCCAAAGTTCATAGTGAAAATAAGTGAAATGGAGGCAGAAAGCTAGCCTAGCCCACTAGCATTTCAGGTAAGGTTTGCATCCCTTTTGCTGATTGATTACCTAGGCATTTCGGTATGCAGTAGGCAGGAAGTAACTACAACTATAAGGTTCAGTGGTGATTACATCCCCATGACTTAAAACAAATCATTTCACAAATGCTGTGGCAAGAACATTAGATTTGTGTTAATCTGAAAGAAAGCCAAAATAGCACTGCTTACAACTCTCCAAATTTCTGGGTAGCTGGTCAGAGTTCTCAAGGATGTCTTCTTGGCAACAATCTGTATAGACAACAAAATCACAACATAACTTTACAAATGCTCAGGTGTTATATCATTTCATCAACTCACAATGATTCTGGATCACTCACCAGTATAGGCTGAAGTTTTGATCCAGGTCAGAGTTGGAGTAGGATAGCCAGTGGCATCACACCTGAGGATGACATTGCTGCCCAGTGGAGAGATGACCCTGGTGGCTGCAGGCTGGACTGAGGGCCTCATACAGCGGGACAGCTCAGCCTGGGTCAGCAACATCCCTGACTGACCCAGAGACCTGCTGCATGTGAGCAGCTGGTCAATGAGAACTATAGGACTTCCCAAGGACATGGACAAGGACATGACCATGGAGATCTGGCAGTCACACAGCCAGGGATTGTCATGGAGGCCTGGGTAACCCAGACAATTTGAAATGAAAAGCGACTCTCAAGGTCAATATGTCAGTAATTTGATGGAAAATCTTATCTGAGGACAATGAGTGACTGGAATATCAGTTTTCAGTTGTACACAAAAGGTTATTTAAATGTTTTTTCAGTAGTGCTGTTATAGCTTCATTTTCATTATTGGAATGGTTTACAGTGACGTTTCTTGATCATCTGTGTGGGACATTTATATGTATGTACATATATGCAAATGAGATTGATTAGATTCTCCTTGCATTACAAAAGCTCTATGTTTTGGGTGTGTATCCTTCCAGATGGTTCTGGCTCATCACAAGACCACTCATCATCTCTCTGACTGTGAGCCAAAGAGCAAATTTTTCACTCATAAGTATTTTCAACTTGAATGAATTTGAGAACAACATTTATGTATTTGCCTTGAATTCCTGTCATCTCTTCTGACTTCATATGTAATCAGATCAAGCAAAAAAAGGGGGAGTGGCCTGTGAAACTGAGATTTGGCAGATCATTCTTTCAATCTTTTAGAAAAGTCATTTTACACAAGAGTTGCAGCAATCTATTATCGTGTACGTTTTTTGCATTGATGTATGAAAAGTTTTTAATAGATTATCTTTGTGCGGTAAAGTCTCAGTTGGGCAGTGCATTATTACTGAGCATCATGGATTATTCATCATGTTCACAGAAAACAGTTAACAGAGTGAGAATTTCTAACCCCTCAGTTTTGGGGGATCATAACACATATCTGTATTACATTTTATGAATCTGCATAAACAATCTCCTCTTGATTAAACTTTATCAAAAGACTCCATAAGCCTTGTTTTTAACATATCTGTTTGTTGGAAATTGAGGAAACAAGATTTCAAAGTGAAGCAGTTGTTAATTACTCACAGCCCCCCTGGTTGTCAAATCACTGCAACCAAGTCCTTCAGTATACAGTCATAAATGTGCAAAAAATGTGATAAAAATTGTATAAATGATATAAATAATTATCTGATATTATTAAATTCATTTGAAGCTGACTTTAATAGTTTCATTGGAAAACATAAATGCAGTATAACGCAAGAAAACAGAGTAGTTAAAAATAACAAACTGCTAACCATGGCTTACATGGATACCCAAATTATTTACTCTAGAAACAAATTCAGCATGGCTTCAAACTTAATCTAACTTAAGTAAAGCTCTGAAATTTGTCTGAAAGAAATGTACACTTTTTATGTCTATGTCTTTGCTTGTCAAGAGAAGTTCCTATGGACTGAGGTTACATATATTGTATCTCTGTTACTCCAAAAAACATACTGTACCCAAAATTCTTCTTTGAACTGGCCCTCCTTCTTGTCCAGGGAGAGGAAACCAAAGGTCTAGCAGCTCAGCAGGTAATATAGTCAGTCTGAGGTTAGGAGAGGAAAGGATAGGAGAGAAATAAGAGTAAGTGGGAGGAAAAATACTTGAGTAACTGGTTAAAAACATAATTTTGAAGGAAAAATCTGATTAAAGATGAGCTGGATGAAATGAATAATTATTTAACAACTACTGACAGCTCTGTAGCTCTCTATATGAGTGAGAAAAATGGTTCTGTGGTATCTGGAGACACCTGTTGCTGGACAGGTCAAGGTAGGTTATGTTGGGGAGAAAAAGGGAAGCATGTGCAGGGAGACTGGACAGACGGTTGTTGTGGAGACCAAGAGTCTGGAGACGGGGCATGTCCCTAAGCCCCTCCCATGGAAAGGAAGTCAGGAGGTTTCCATCTAGACGCAGCTCTCGTAAGGCCTTCAGGTTGACAAAGCTGCTGGGGTGGATGGATGTGATGGAATTGTAGGTCAGCCACAAGAACCGCAGCTCTGACAGGTTGTAGAAGGCTGCACGAGGCAGCCTAGAGATGAGGGTCTTCTCTAGACGCAGTTTGACTGTGTCAGCTGGGACATTAATGGGGATAGCTGAGATTCCAGGGTCACTGCACTGCACCAACCTGCCATGTTAAACACAAACCCAAAAGACTGAAGTTTGGACGGATAAACACACTTGTTTTTTCAAGTTCAGTCATTTTCTCAAATTTATCATGGCCATATTTTAAAAATATGCAAATACACCCCTCTGTTTACTTGATAAAACAGATTTGCATGGAGGGACAAAATTTGTAAAATAAATAACTGCTACAAATTCACAATTATTAGATTTTGTTCCCTTATTTTTTAATCTCTCTTTTTTTGTTTGCCTGTATTAAATTTGGCTGCAACAAGAGTATCGCAATCCTGCCTCTGTTACAGTTTTTCAGAGAGAGACCCAAGTGCAGACAAAAAACTCCTCTACCCACCAAGTCTTTGAACTTAAAGCGAGCTTTATTTACGAAGACAAGCTGATCAAAGAACAAGGGAATCACAAACCTGGCCTTGCACAGGTTGAAAACTCAAACATACTAAATCTAAATATTTCCCGAAAAATACTAGACTCAACTGGACACGACAGGAATTTGGCATAGCAATACGAAAATACAACAGGGAGACACAGAGACTAAATACACAACAAGGATAATAGGGCACAGGTGGGATAATCAACAACAGGTGACACACATTAGGGCAGGGCAGGTAATCAACACAGGGAGAGAAAACTTGACAGGACGTGGCAACAAGGAAAGACAAGACTATCAAAATAAAACAGGAAACCACAAAACAAACAGACACGAGACAAAACTTAATCAAACAATTCAGGCATGTGACAGCCTCCATATTACATATTATCTGAAGATTGAAAAGTAATTTTTGTTGGACAGACTGCATGATAACACCTTTCCTTTGCATTAAAGGAAATCATTTAGTGACAAAATATTTTACAACATTTAGCAAATATACCATTTGTTGTATTTGTCCTACAGTCACTCTTCATATACTTCTATTATGCTAGTGCTCAAATATAATAAGCTATAATAAGCTATGCTTATGTAGAGACAAATGACAAGCACACACAAACGCAGAGATAAGAATGAAATCAGCCTCACTCAACTTGAGCTCTGCTATTCCACTGTTCCCATATGTGCAGGCACATAAAACTGGACAGGCGTGGACCACCAACAAAGTGGACTGCAAGATTTGAGCCAGGAGCAGCAGATACATCCTTCATAAGAAAAACCCTGTACTCAGACGGGCCCTTTGTACCTCCATATTCCCAGTCCTCTCTGCTCTGAGGTATGTAGTGTCCACAGAGCAGAGTGAAACTGAATCCCAGATTAGCTGGGATTACACTGCTTAAAAGTGGCATGTAATCCCATGCCTCACTGTCAGAAATACAAATCACAACATCATGGCCAGCCCAAACCTTTATGGCCCTTGAGGACAGATTTATCTCACCCCTCATCCATTGGACTATTTCATATTGAACATTATACATCACACAGCAGTCCAAGGCATCAGTATATTTAGTCAAATTTGTCATACCATAGATGGTCTGTATTGTGTTTTCTTGTTGCTAGCAAGATCTTCACAGGAATGTCTCTTCTAGAAAGGTAGTATTTTAGTATTTTAAAAAGGACATACACACAAAAATATCAGCTAGCTTTGTCACCAGGGAGTAAGCAAACAACACCTGTAGTCCTGTGAGGGGGCTCCATGAATGAGGGCGTGTCCTTCAGAAGACCCGAAAGCCAGGCTAAACCTACTCTTTTATAAAGCAGGTTCATAAACATATAGTGACTAACAGCAATAAACTACAGTAAGTTCCATGAGTTTGCAGCATTTACTTTGCACATCAACATGTGATGGACAACCAGTAAGGAACTTAGGACTGATTAAAACCATATTTGGTCTCAGCGTCCAACAATGTGAGATGGTTAACTTCTTGTTAACATCGGTTTACTTCTGAAATTCAACAAAAGAAATCTGGATGTTTGGAAAGAATTTAGAGAGGATTTGTACTGCAGACCTTGTTAATATTTAACTGCTAGATACGATGATACCATACCTAGCGACCTAGCATTCCAGAAAAGATTGAGTGATATCACATGCAAACACAAACACATATACATTTTCCTATCTAATCATTCCAAACCTACTTGCCTTGTTTCTAAAAAATGTGTTAGAGCTCTTGATACAGTTCTTGAAGAGTTTCTGTATCAGCTCATGAGCTACCTTCCTCTTTTGTACTTTCAACTTCAACTTTCAACTTTATTTATCCTTAAAAAGGAAATTTAGTGTGCAGCAGGGGTCATGAACATGAACACAAAAGCACAAACACAGAGACAGCACCACCAGATGCCAACACAGCTGACTACAACAACAAAGGACAAGGGACTCTGGAGCCACTCCCACCTAAAGCAAATAAAAAATTCCCAGTGCAGCATTAAAAGATAAGTACATACAATACATACAATATAAATTCATTAAAAGATAAA
>JAPZDV010000007.1:24059525-24073182 GCA_029814665.1 Acanthurus lineatus
TGGGCTGCCGGAACATTATCTGGACCCTGTTCAGCGTTTCATTCACACACACACACACACACACACACACACACACATACATCACTGCTGTGTTTGTAATGTTAGAAACTCAGAGACTGAAAAATAAAAGAGAAACAGTCTGTGGTCGTGTGTGACAGCTGAAAATTAATTTATAATGATTTTAAGTTTGCAAAACAGTTAAGTTACACAGTTGTCCTAACCTGTCTGTTCTGTTTTTGTCAAGTGCAATTAACAGAGATGCCTCTATTTCATCATCATATCTAATTTTTGTCATACTAAGAAATCTTTTGAGGTTTATATATCTTCTGAAAGTCTTCTTCTGCCCAGGTGTGGTTAATCCTTCAATAAGGAAAAGGTACAAAATCAAAACTGCATCCAAAGCTTCACAAACTTAAGTAGCTGATACCAAGTCTCTGTCATATGAGTCACCTGCAACTCCTTTTTGTGTTAGCTATGTACATTTACTGGCAACATTCTGTTACAGTGCAGAAAATACTGTGTAGTTAAGATAGGATGGATCGATGATCACAGTATGGTTGGAGAGGACAACGATTTCAAAGGACTGGTCACATTTTTGGTTAAATATCTCTATCTTATTACCAAGGATGAGAGTTTCCTAAACCAAACCAACCATAAGCTCCTAAATCTGCCATTGTTCCCCAGAATAAAGTAAATAAATGCAAATGTTAGCAGTCAGTATTTTGCAGACATTGTCTGCTTATGTTTACCATTGACAGACCTTTAAAAAATCATTTGCTGCATTTGTTCCCTCTAAAACTGTTGCCTAATGAAAAATAGTTTCATGTGAATATAGTGTTCTTAGAGAAATGCTTGGTGAGGAAAAATCAGTTTAAAAACTGATAGCAGTACCACACAAAGGAATATATGTCATTATGGTATCTAAAGCTATGTTATTGTTTGATTTCACCTTTAATTGTTCTGGCAGTCTCAGGTAGTTTTACAGTGGAACATATGAGTATTTTACTCTTCAGTTATTACTGTACATTTTGCTGACAGGTCACTTGAATGTGCTGGTGTCCAGGTTAACTGACCACACACTGTTGTAAAAGATCATCACAGATGTTGAAGTTTACTGCTTAGTATGAGAGGTTTCCAGGGGAAACTTCACCACTGATATACAGTATATTCAGTAATGACTTTCTGTGGCAATGCTGCATTTGTTCTTGTTTTAGGAAACTAATCTTTTTTTTTAAACATAAAATGTTGTTTTTAAGGTGTTTGCACTGAGAGTTTTATGCATACCTACAAATGAAATACTGCATCAAAATGTACAGCAATGTCTGTGATTAAAAGTGAGCATTTCTAAAAATATTATTTGTTTGCCACTTAAGTTTTACAGGAATTTCTGCAGAAAATGTTGTAACATGACCAAAGATGATATAATTTTTCACACAGTATGTCTGTGTCCTGTTATTTATAGTTTATGGAATCTTGTTAAGATTTAAGACCATACTAGTGACTACACAGTTGTTTCCCATCAAACAAAAATAAAAAAAAGCTTTCCATCCCTTGCTCCAAATGAATGTGTAGTGTTTTTAGATTTTTAATTTTTTTACCTTCTAGGTAGCCATTTGCTTCAATTAATCACAAAATATTACAAAAAGAGTCCCTGGAATTTTGTTTATTTCCTCACTGTCATCACTGAGTTCAACCAATTATTACCAATGCATTTATTGGCTTAGTGTGGTCATAGATTGTTACTAGGGTTGTACTGTAAACTCTTACCTCACAATTATTTTGTCTATGAAATTAAACACTGCAAAAATTTGCATAAAGTTAATTTAATAGTATAGGAAATATTTAGTGCATTGTTTCAGCCTCAGTGTATTAGGTCAGTAAAAGCAATGCAAGTGCGTTTCATGCATGTTAATGCTCATACAACAAACTTCCATCTTAACAAAGTTACACTGTGTCTTATCCTTCCTTTGGTCTAATAAATACAACTTTTAGTAAGGTTAAGCTGAGTTACACTAACTGTATTTAAAACAGAATGATATCTAAATCTTACATCATCCCTGTAATTATGTGACAACTGAGTTGATAAATTTTTGTTTTTTTTATGTTATGAAGATCTGACTAACTGTGAATAAGATGTAGTTATGTAGGTTAAGCAACATGGGAAGTCAAAAGAGCTGAATAATTCCAGCTAATTATTGAACCAGTATATTTCATTACAGATACATTAACATGTAAGCACTATTTCAGTATTTTATCTTTATGAGATGGAGCTAATCATATATAATATATACCATTTTAGATAATGCCAGGTATACATATAAAACTTATAACAGGGTGTCATAAACTGGTCATCTTTCAAATGTACAATTTTAAGTATAGTATCTGTCAAATGTAACAGAAGTGTAAAGTTGCGTATGGAAATAAAGATGGAAGTAAACAATGGAAATAAAACTACCTAATGTTAGATGAGAAACTTTCTCAAAAAAATTCCATAGTGTTACCACACTGACATGCTCATATTTACAGTCTTTAAATACTGCAGTTATGTTTCCCATGGTCACCATCTTAGATTAGTATTGCCAATTTTAACAGAGCTCGATACAGCTGAAGCTGATCAGTGTAACAATAAAAAAACATAAAACTTAGAATACATTCCCTTATCTTCTAAGCCCTATCAGTGATGAAAACAGTCATCATTATTATCCATCATTTTATATGGAATATATGTTATTCCTTCACGACTGCCAACAGTAGCTAAATGTCTAATTATATTACTATTTCAGGAAGGTTTCATGGGTGTCAGAAGAACATGCAACAGTGAGGGGAATTGCTAAATATGTTAAAAATCACAGAAGACAATTGTTGACTTTCCAGCAACTCAATAAATGCTTATTGCCTCTGACATAAGTGTCCCACATGTTCACCGAAAATTTACCAAATTTAGTCATAATGACTTCCTTTTCCTACAGAGCCTGCAGATGACACTAAAAAGCAGTCTTTAATTCACATTCTATCTTCATTTTCTTTCAGATACAGGCAGGCAAGATCAGTATGCCATAAGAAAAGCTACAGCATTGGTCTACTGCCTGTATGGCTTGAGCCTTTGTAGGTCACAAACACAATCCAAAATGTCCTCCTTAACATTTGGTATAATTATGTGGAATTTATATCTGAAACATACAACACATCAACAATGAATCCAAAAAGTCAACATAACATACATAGCAATCAGAGTACTTTTTGAAAATGATCTATGGATTCAAAAGATTTTGAGCAAAGAAACAAAAAAGGAGGGGGGAAGATAGCAAGACAGACATGAGAACCTCATAAGAGAAAGTTAATGGTAAAGCAAACATTTTTGAGGAGGCCATACCTTACTCTGAAGAGGCAACAGCAACCTGTGTGTGCACAAAATGTTTGGCACATAAGGGTTTGTTTGGTAAGAGATAAAGTACTGGAAACCCAAGATACAGTTTATTGTACATAAGCAAAAGCATCCAATGCTTCAAGTAGAAGGTTTACAAAATAACATGGCTAACTTTGAAGGACATGTTCAATCTCTCTCAGCAAGGTGATCCATCAGCTGTGTAAAGCTGCTTTTGGAAACAGGTTCCTGTTGTGGTTATGAATGCTTTGCATATCATGATTGATGAAGTATTAGAATAGCACTAATCTGTAACATCAGCATGCTCTTTACCTGTGCAAGTGGTGCACAAGAACTGCAAACATGTCTGCACTCATGATACCACAGTTTGTGTGACTTAAACAGCAGGTACGAGTCTAGACTCAGAAATACTTGATACTATTCAATAACAGATACAGTGCACATAGTGTCGACCATATTATACAGGTTGGCACACTAAACATTAAAAGTAGTAAAACATTAATTTTACAATTTGCTTATGTGCAGGAAACAAATCCCACTTAACACAAATACACTGATATTTACAAACATACATATATTTACAATAATTTACATATACAATACATTAGCAGCTCTAACTCAACGACCACTGAAGCCATCTGATGGATTACAGCTTGGTTTAGGACACAGAGGAAAAAACAGAAGCAGAACAAAAAGATAGTGGCATCTACTCCAGAGCATTTGTAGGATTTGGAAAAATGTTTTTTTTTGTAAGATTGCCAGGTATTAATCAAAAACAGTGATGCTCAGCTGCGTGACTCCAATAAAAAGGTTATATATGAGTGGGACAAACAGGGACTAACCCTGGTTGGACGGGGCTTCTATTACACTTTGTGAATCTCTTCACCACAACCTGAGATGGTCTGAGCAAACCAGAGGTCATCACACTCTTGCTCCACACATTTACTGTAGGTACAAGAAAATATGTAGGATGCACAAAAAGGCTTACAAATAAAACAATGACAATTCTCAACCCACTTTGAGATAAAGTCAAGAAAAAAAGTAAAACAAGGCAAACTGAGATTGAAATTTGATTCTGCAAAACAGGATAAAGACAGAGTCAGATGTATCAATAAACAAATGAAAGTTAGGAACATTTTTGGTCTGGTCGTATCATCTCAGCTGGGAGATTGTGAAGAGTTGCTCTGTTTGCATCACTGCAAAGTGAATCTATTCAGGTTTCTGGCCTATTTGGTCAGATTAACTGAGTCAATTAGTGACAGTCTCTCTGTGTCGTATCTTATCACTGGTATTTGGCAATGTTTTTATGGACTATAGGATAATGAAACAAACAAAAAGACCGACAACCGAATCTGTTTAGAAAATTAAAACCTTAGTTGCAATCATGCCGGCATAAAATGTTGTAAACAGTTATGTGAGCAGTAGGTCAGCGGTCGGTCAGCAGTTATCAAACAAAGTGCAAACAAAAATTGTTGAGCCAGTTTCCATGAGGTCATACTCCCATGGGCAGATATGAGCGTTAACATGTTCAAATAAGACTGCATTCAATGAACCACCTGTCCTGTTTACATATCAGAAATGGAATTACACAGATCACTTCTCACCCACTTTCCAACCTTGACCTTTAGACAACTTTCATACCTTCAAGGTCCTGATAAGGAAGTTTTTTTTTCTTTTAGTGAATTTACATGATCAGTCATGATGAACATCTCATAATGTCATCACTATTTGGTCTTAAACTTGTTGAGCAGGTTTAACCAAAAAACTACATGCCATTAAACCCACTGGGTGACTCGGTAACACACTGCTGCCAGTCTACTGGTGGCACACGACTTGAAGAAAAAAGGTTTAAAAGTTTCAATTTGTCAAATGTTATGGATTTGTCAGTCAGATCAGTTCAGTGGCCGTTGCCACCCTCAGACAGGATGCGGCTGGGCTCGGTGAATTTGGCTGTGGCTATGTAAAACAAGGCAGGACCAGGCACGAGGGCCAACAGTGGCAGGTCCTGCTCCAGCTTGTCCAGTCGGGAGATAGAAATGATGCCATATGCATGGAGCAGCCAGTGGCTGAGGAGGACAACCAGACGCTTCTTCTTAGCTACCAGGTTCTTAAAAGACTGTGGTGATGGAACATAAGCACACACAGAGAAAACAGGTTAAAACCAGGACACCTGCTTCACATAAACACAAACTAAATGTTTAGTGGTTTCGAAATGCTTTTCCATTGTTGAACTGTTTGAAATGTTAGTAATATACAACAATCTTGCCTATTATATTAAGACCACCGGGGAAAGCACAATTTTGGGCAAAAGAAAAAAAAAACCACTTCAACCTCATTGATCAAGGCCTGCATTTTAATCAAGCTAGCTCTGTTGATGCTTTGCATTCAAGTTGCCTTTCAGCTGGGATACTACACAAACTAAACCAGAGTCTTGTGGTATGAGCAGAAGCTTACAAACTTAAATGTTCATTTAGTTAGTTAGAATTAGAATATACATGTTCTGAACAAAGCTTCAAGGCCTTGAACTATGTAGCACAGCCCAATTAAAACTGATAATCAAAATTTGTTTACATTTTGACAGAAATTACAGCTTGGGCTGGGCTTTTCAATGGAAACCTAAAATGGTTTTCATTCAAGATTTAAGTGGATAAATATAAATACACCTAGATGTTTTTTTTCCTTTCAAAATAAAGGTATTTATTACTGAATCTTGATAAAATACAGTCAACTGTCTATAATTTATCTATTGTAAAGTAAATTATAATATTGATTTGAAGATATTTTCAATGATTTTAAGCACCTACAATACAAAAATTACTCATATAAAATTAAAGGTGTCAAGAATGTCCATGTGCTACATATTATAAACACACACAGTTTGTGATTTTACCTGTATCTCTGAGGCAGACATGTAAACAGCCAGTGTGACCAGGGACAGGACCAGTATGATGTAGGGAAATGCATAGTCTGAAACATAAAATCTTTGGCTCAGCCATGCAGGTCAACCTATACAAATAAATATTATAACCAAACAGTAGTTTGGTCCTAATCACAGGACAGCTGTCTAACATTAGTAGGTGTTGGATGTGACTTCAGTGGCAGAGGCTACAACACATTAATACTCACAAAGGAGCCCTCCTCCCACAGCCTGCAGCACAGTGAGGATGGGGAAGAAATACAGAGCAGCGTAAATACTCTTGAAGCGATCAGATTTGCCCAGGCCACATGCTATCTTCTTCACTAACAGAGGACGCAGCAGCATCATCAGCACCAAGAAGAATGCATAGTAGATTAACACAATAGTGTAGCTGAATAAGAGAAAAACAAGAGAAAGCTTAGTTTAAAATAATGCGCAACAGTTTACAGCAAAGTAGGTGAACAGAAAAGTAACAAATGTAATGACATTTTTAATGGCATACGTCTGTTTTTATGTTCTGCCTTCATCTGCAGAGCACTGCAATGATGTACTCACTCTCACACACACACACTCTCTCTCACAAACTCTGTTTCCTCTCAAACACTCTCTCACTCTCACATATCACTCACACAATCTCTCTCTCGCATGCACACACATTGCCAGAGCTGCCCTCTTGTGGCTGCCTCATTTTGCAGCCAAGATGATTTTTTCATTTTTCAATCAGTTGAAAATGTTTGACTTGATTTGTTAGAAATTTTATTTAATTTAATTTGGTTTTTATTATTTTAGGCGACGGTTAATCACATATAGTGATTACCCTCCTTTTGTTTTAGAGACATTTTTCACACTGCCAGGATTTCTCTGCACAGGTTTATAAACCTTCCTGTCTTCAGTACTTACAGTGGGTACACAGCCTCCTGGGTGCAGTGTAATGTGTTGACATAATCTGGACTGGGATTGTACAGCATGGTGTACCAGTCTGAAAGCATCTGGACTCGACAGGAACGGATACTGAGCATTCCCACTGGCTCTGTGACCAGCAAGGTGACCACAGCTGACACGCTGCACTCCAACATGGCTGTGATGTGCTGCAGCAGAGCACTGGAACTGAAAAACACAAGGTCAAATGGTGTGAACACAGAACTGATTTTTCTTTATCACAAATTTCCCACAAACATTCTACAACTAGTTCAGATCAAAGATTTAGAACTAGAGAAGTTTAAACTTGCAAATACTGTTTATGCTTGATTCTACTACATTTTTAAACTGCTGAAAATGAGACAGTGTATTGTCTCATTATTTCAGAGCAATGACTACTCTTTTTTCCATCCTTATCGCCAGCTTTTCATGTTTTTTGTGCTTAGCTGAATATAATTTGTAGCTTGTTCATAACACTACAGCAAGTGAGTCAGTAATGTGTGGTTGAATAAGAAAAAGTGGCAGACTGAGAGTCAATGTGAGTGGAGAAGAGGAAAAGCAAAAACAAAAAAGTTGTAAGTAGAGCAGTACATTAAAATTTTAAGCATGTGTGTCATGTAGACACAACCTCAAACAAATTGATGCAATAACCCTTCTTTCTCTGTCCAAAACTCTGATGTTTCTAGCCACTCACAGTGTTTGTTACAGACTTGGCTCGCTGACTTTGCTGCATGCTGACTCAATGCTCATGAGATATGAAATACAATCAGCCTCACTTACCTCCTCTGTGAGCTCAGCTCATACTGTCATTTTGGCTTCAAGTCTCAAATGAGTCATGAATTTTCTTTGAGTACTAACATACCATATGGGATGTTTAAGATGAAACATGACATTAAACCATATCACGTTCATGCCACCTTTACTATGAAGCTACTGCCATGGGTCAAGTCCAGTTGTTCTCTTTAATTAAACTAGAATCAAATCACTCAAACATGTGTGTGTCTTGCCCCACCTTTTCTTTCCAGAGTACCACTCGATGAAGAACCAGTGTAGTACTAGTGGTAACATGGCCATGAAGCCCAGATAGAGCCAGTCATAGAGCTCAGGGGTCTCATTGCAGCGTTCACACACCTTCTGATGATTGGTCCGTTCTCCTCGTGGACAGACCTGCAGGAGAGACAAGAAAAGCTTGGATAAGACAAAGCCTACAACAACTCACTGCACACTCAACATCCTCACATCACTTTATACTAACAACTAGAGTCTGACTAAACATTCAACACAATGTTTGGAATTATTTTTAAAAATCAGTGCTCTCTGATCCAAAGAACCGAGGTCTATACCCAACTCTACTAAAGAAAAGCTTGTTAATCTAAGGAGTTTGATGTAGAGCACAGTTTGGGGAATATGTGTTCAGTTTCATTTTCATTAAGTAATTAGATTAATAAATAAAAACAAATCTGTCTGGTTTTTTGAGCATTCATGCAGTTTGTTCAAAATGACTCAATTGTAAAGCTATTTATCTACACAGTCAAATCTGAACAACTAAACTGTTGAAGTGTTTATTAATTTAAACTGTTTAAATAAACCGTTTTGTTCTCTAGCACAAAATGACGAGACAAGCTGTAAACAGAAACTTAATAGTATATTAACTCAGTGGCAAATGAATTCAGTTGAACTACACATGAAAGTTCAATCAAATACAAAAGCTTGGCCATTGATTCTAGTTTTATTCAGCTGAAATACAGTTTTGTTGAAATGTCAAAAAATTGAATTCTACTTTAGGTTTTATTATTAAGATCCTATTCGTTGGTAGAGGTGTAATACAGTGCATAACGTGGAAAGGTGCTCCTAATATTTTGTGAATCCACTTTACATACAAGAGAAAGCGGTGATGCATATCTTTGTCAGGTATCTCCTAAAAATCACACAGATACCCACCAGCAGTCTGACACACATCTTATGGTTACGTTACTCACACCACATTCTCCCTCCACGGATCCGTTGACCATCAGCCTGCCACAGTACAGGCCTGGACATGTCGAACTCATGGCCACAGCTGTAAGGACATACAAACACCAGACAGCAGTCAACACTGCACAATCACTTTCTTATAGATATTCTGATAAGATTAAACGTGCAATTTCTAAATAAAAGCACATAGAGCGGCTTTATGCTGTAAATATTCCACGAGGAAACAAAACTGAGCTGCAGCAACGCAAGAAAGTGTCTGCTGACGTTAGTGGCGTTTAGCTGCTCAAGTGAACAGTATTTTATCATAGCTAATATTACTCAAAAATGTGAAATTTAGCGCTATTATTTTCATCTCTTTTAGGAATACTCTATTTAAAAGTAAATATGATGGGTATATCATTTATTTTAGGAGCCTTCTAGGTTAAAGCACAAGTTAACGCCAACGCCAACTCGAGACCAACATATGACCATAGCCACATACAACACACGACCACGAGTCAGTTTAATTAAAAACTGCAGCGTCACCAAATTATCGCAACTGGAACACACGATTACATTTACCTGTCGATATTAAAGAAAATAGATATCGGTAATTAAACTAAAGAGGAGTTTCTCACCGAATCATTAGGGCTAACAGTGCAATGGGATGTTGTTAGCAAAGCTAGCTAGAAATAATACACCATTATGTGCGCCGCAGCGGTTAAGGTATCTATCAAGCTGACTGTGATGACATAAAAAAACAAATTGAAAAGCAACTTCAACTTACCCATTGTAGGCCAAATGGTGTTTAAAGTTAAGCTTTTTTTCCCCTCAGTGTTACTTGGGTTTTATTTCTTCTACCAACCGGATGCAGATGAAAACAAGGTAGTGTTTTCTTCTTCTCTTTCGGGTGAACTGGTTACAGATTTGTGCATTGCTGCCTCCATTCTGTTTGGTGTTGTCATTACTTCGTCTCCCTTTTCATTTATTTCTTTAGGGTTTAACAGCAAATTCCATTAATGATTAATTGAAGTAGCATCACCGCTGCCCTCTGGATTTAAACTGCCACTTCTGTCCTGTTCTTTCAAGGTCTTGAATTATATCCGTGTACTTACCCTTTACAGCCTCTGTAGACCTGCAATCATTTTCCTTTCCTCCTTATACTTTCCACATGAAATGTTTTATTCACTTCATGTCTTGGTGCTGACAGTAGTGACCAGTTGGATGTTTTCTTTAAAAAAATGTGTTATTTTCAAGTTGCTATGATTAGTTCAAAAACTAAACATAATTACTTGCTCCTTTTTGTTGGTTCCAGTCATCCTTATTCCCCCTCTCAATGTCAAAATTTGTACCTCATATAGGTGTTTTCCTCACTGCACTATCCCTATTTTTTCCCCTGCTTGGTTATTTTGCCCTAATTCATTTTTCCTCTGGTTTTAAAGGTTGAATATTATTTTTTTTCCCCCATATATTCTGTCCTAACTCCTCTCCTTGTTGGGTTGGGACCCACATGAACACTAGCTTATGTCTTTCCCCTGACTGGTTAACAACAAATTAGCTAATGGAATTTCATATACCATGTCATGATGACACAGTAGTACAAAATTTGATTTAACAATCTTTTTTTCATTTTTTTTGACTATGTCTGCACCAACCCTGCCAAAACTTGTTTGTTGTACTTTTCCCCTTTCCCAATACTCCTCCAAGAGCCTCGGATGACTTTCATTGTGTCCCTTTAAAATTTATTTTAGCCATTTGCTGTTTCTTACTGAGCCACAGTGACATTTCTTAAGCATCCACTAGAAGATCACACAGATACTATTTTCCCTACTACTATGCAGGTTCTTGTCTGACTTTCAAATCTCTTATTTTTTATAACTGAAAATAACACAGGGCAATAATACTTCCATGGAGTAAACCAACATCTACAACATGGTTTTCTTAAAGCTCTCATCTTACCTTTGTCCCTTCACTCAGAAAATCTAGAATCCACTTGAAGATGCTTTCCTTTCTTCCCATTCATAGTAATTTATGAATAAACCTTTCCCCATAACATATTATAAGCCTTCTCTACAAATAAATGACCCTGCAGGCACTGTTTCTCAACCAACATGGACTTTTTTGACCTCATCTTCTAAATGTGGAAGTGGGCTTGTTGTGCTCCTGCTTCTTCGAAATCCTCTCTGATACACAGCCACCTAACCCTATCTTTTCAGAGAGTTTGTTAGCCCTTGATTATCCATTTATTATTACTTCATAAATATTAGATGTTAGTGCAGTGGGTTGTTTTTCCAACACTGGCATCTTTAACATTTTTTTTCTGATCACGTTGTTGTTTAATTGTTACAGAGCTTTAGTTTTGAGAGAGTGCAATACTACCCTCACCCTCTCTTATTGAGAGACCCTATTGCTCAGCAATGTTATAGGGGAATTTTTTTTTTCACTTCTTTGTCTGCCTTATTCTATGAAATTTCTCCTTTCCCCACCATGGACAAGGCAATGCAACAAGATGTATCATACAGATTCCAGAACCCTATAGTGTTCACAGTTGCCCTCTCTGTGCTTCCTCAAGAGCACCAGCCCACTGCCTAATCTTACCCTTGCTACCTAATCTGCCACCTAGGGTTAGGGAGTTGCTGTTCTCCTTGGCCATCTGAGCAGCAAATCTACAAAGTACAAGTAACTTTCCCATCTGCCAGAGTCCTTGTATTAAGCATTTCCCCAGCTCCACTCTCAATGGCTTAGTGAGTCAAATAGGGCTGAACAAGCTAAACCCTAACTGCCCTTTCTTTAGTTTGGCTGCCATCCATTCCAATTGTCTTTGTCAATTCTCACCGATCTCTGCCCTCTTCCAGTTCTAAGTTGAAATACATCTATTTCTCCTTTTCCTCTTATGTCTATTAATTTCCCAATTCCCTCTCATTCTTCACTTTTCAGACTTTTAGTTGGAGCAACAGCTAAATGTCTAGAGTGCAGCTGAAGAAAGAGACACTGAAAGTAAAGCAGGAAATGGCACAAGAAGTTTAGGTTACCAAAGGCCTCAACAAACACCTCAACATTAGCATTAAACTGAATGACTTAAAATCTGTCTAATTTCTTTTTTTTTACAACAGAGTATCATCAGTGTCTTATCCTCTTAACACCACAGGATGGCGACTGTAGCACACAAGCTACAAGAAGAACACTGCATCTCTGGACTTCATAATAGCTTGAATCATATATACGACCATCTCACATCCCATTATTCCCCTTGCTACTTCAGGCTATGACTGACAGTGCACATGGCTTTTCATTTGCTCTGAAAATTACGATATTAATTTGTGGACAATGACATGACTAGATAGCTAGCTAGTCTTGTTAAACAGACAGTAAATTTACTGTTTGTGAACTGTAGTCATCATTACTGACTTTATATCTGGATAACATAACATTAACTTAGTGACTCATAGCTGAGTCAAAAGGTTTTATGAACTACACAGACTAGAAATGTTTGTCTTTGCTGAGTCATATCTCAAACTGTAATCCATTTACGTCAGAAGTTTTAAGATAGAGATAGGAATGATCACACCTGAGTTGACAGTGTTTTGGTACAACAAGTCGGAGAAGCAAAACTTCCCTGGATGGAGGAAGTGAGGTTTGCTCCAGCCAGTGTGATTGTTGTTGGTAATACCAATTGGTAATGATGATGCGTCATGTATTATGTGGTTCTCTGCATGAACAAAACACTGGTTAGACATTACAGTGTATAAGATTGATTTAATTAGATATGAATACAGCAAAAGTACTGTTGTTGATGGACTGAGCAGCCATCTTGGATTCTGAGATTGGGGTTGGCTTTTTTTCCCCAGACTTTCTGTGTCAAAGAATCATCTTGGGTCCTATTTATCTTAGCCTTAGTGAACACAGTTTCCTCAGCATTAAAACTTTATTAGATGGCAATGATTGTTCCAGTTATTGGTCAAGCCCTCAAGTATTATCAGGGAAACCAAAGTGGCTTGTAAAAAACATGAGATTGTGATTGAAAAATACATGAAAGTCTTAATTCCTGGTTTCAGTTTTCTCGGGCAAGTGACTCCAGTATATTATCAACATCATGCCCTTGGAGGTGTCTATCATCAAGAATAAATGGACCCTGATGTGTGTTGGATAGTTTTAGCCCCCACGTGTCCTTTAATTCCTGTTAATGGACACTCTGTCAGGCATCATCACTTACTTACACTCCATCACTGTTTTTATAACCACAACAGTAAGACTCACTAACCTTTACAGGGTAGTCAAGTTATTTTAAGACAAACTACAACCATTCCCTAACAGTAAATAAGTAGTTTTAGCTTTGTAAAAGTTAGTCTCATACTGTACATTACTTTGTCATGTGTTAACAATAATGTAGAAACACAGTTTGGCACACCTGGGGGGGGGGGGGGGGGGGGGGGGCACCCGAGCTTGTTTAAATAGATGGAATGTTACAAAACCCCAGGGGGTTT
>JAPZDV010000007.1:24074333-24128137 GCA_029814665.1 Acanthurus lineatus
ATAAACAGCCCTGTTCTGCTGTATCAGTGCTTTCCTGACTTTTACGAGTGGTGCTCCTGTGTGGGGGTGGGGGGCAAACCGCAGAGGGCTAAAGGATAGAAAGATTTCAAGTACCCATCCATTATGTCTCCATTCTGCCTGTAAAATTCCACACAAGCATGTACACAACTATTTTAATATCTGGTTGCTTTTGTGCTTTTAACCTGTGTACCCTTCAATGGTTTGGGACACACAATGTTAATTTCCATCATCATTACGATACATAATCACCTCATATGGACAGTCTGTGAAAACAGAAATGCACACTACATATGTTCATGACAAAAAATCATTAATAATACACACACACACACACATATATGTATATGTTTACATATGTATGTACTGGTCACATTTATGATAAGTATCAAATTTCACAATAAGAAAATGTTAGTCCCCCCACTATGGACATTTTCATACATCTGAAAATGAAAATCCCATTACTATGCTTAATGATACACTAAAAATTATTGATAAGTAGGGTTTTCATTTTAGTTTTGGAAGTAAAATTTTAAAGCATTAAAACGTGATTTAAACTTTATTTCATTTGCTTAAATTTTGTCATGATGTGCTGAAAAATACAATTTCGGTTGACTAAATTTATAGTTTTGCTGAATAGAAGAATAGATCCAGATGAGCCAACCAAGACAGCACTGATAACAATCGTCTTTAACCAGAGCTGTTGCTGACCAGCTGAGGATATCTATGCAGAATAAATAATGCTGATCTTGTCTAGTGCACAAGCATGAGAAATCTTAGTTAGTACAGATTTAGAGCAGCTCTGTACAGCTGACCAGTCAGTGCAGCAGCTCTGATAGAACTTGAAGTTTCAGAATAACTTGTGCATATGTACTTATGACCAGGGAGAAGGGGTTCATGTATCGAATTTCGACAGTAGACCTTATTTTGATGGCACCCTACAATGTCATTTTACAGGCACATCTATGCAAAATCCCTCACCAGTTACCATAGCAACCGTTTAACACGTCACGCGAATTGTGAGGACGTTCATTTGGTGGGCGTGGCTTCAGAGAGGAAGAGAGCAATGGACTGTTGGCAGATGGAGAGGGGGAGATACATGTAAGAGGGAGATGCGAGTGGAGGAGCTCGTGCTCAATCTGGTTAACACCTGGAATTTTTGAAGCATCACTCGTCCGGTAACAGAGCTGTTATTGATGGAGACATACAGAGGCAGAAGCACGGCTAATTTTACTTTAACTGACAGAAATCCACAGGGTGGGACTCGATGTCTCCCCGACGATGTTTTGTTTTCTATTCCAGTGGCGTTGGAAATAGCTGAGGACCAAGAAGTGGACTGACATTCTTCTCCTCTCCTTGAAGAGGATTTTAAAGGCCAAAATCTGAGCAACACATGAAAAGTCTAGACATTAACGACACTGAGTTGAGAATATTATGGCTTTCCTGCTAATGCCGCCTGTTATGTGCTCTTAAAACCAAGCAGAGGAAAAAGCGTATGATCTACTGAACAAAGCTGAAGCATCTGGAGATCAAGCGTTCGAACCAAAATGACCAATGGAGAGCAATGGCTTGTTTGTATGGAGCTTAGTGTGGACAGATTGTAACAAGATAAACGAGGAGCATAGGACGTAAATAAACCATGAATCACAACCGAATAATGGACATTAATTCTTAAAACAAACTTCAATAAGTCATGATGCGAATGTGGTATTTTTTTCTTTTATCTGATGTGAAAAAATAGCTTCCAGGTAAGTTATTGATCTGCTCTTGGAAAGAAACAAAGTGATGTGAAGGCCAAAATGTGTCCAACATATATCAGTAAGGTTGTGTTTTTATAAATCTTCTGGGCTTTTTCTGTGATAATATTAACGCTTAAACAGCTGCAATAGTCAACTGATTTAAGAAAAAAAATATGTGCTGTTTTCTATCTCTAGATTAATTTGTCCATCTCAGTCTTTAGTAGTTTAAATGCTGCAGGAGGTTTAGTGGAGGAACCTACAGTACTGTCATCATTTCTGGATCAGTTACTACAGAGGGGCAGAGGTACTTTGATATGTTGTAAATGTTTTCAATGAATACAGTTAAACAAGCAAAAAGAATAAACAAAGCACATATTTTGGCCAAACAGGTGAGTAAAATGAACAAATCTAGTGAATATTTAAACCAAAAAATGATTCCACCAGAATTAAAATGAAACTTCCAGAAACAGACACCAAGGGATTCAATTTGTAAAGATCATCTTAAAAACAATTAAATCCTATCTGAGTTGGAATTCAGACATAATCTACTCCAAAGTTGAATTTAAGTGTCATAATTGCTAAATCTGTACCCTGACAAGCTCCTGTGGATTAATCGTGATATTAATCACTGACCTGTTAACCCTGAGTGTTGGCCTTCAATAGAAGTAGGTCACTGGGGAGTTCACGGAATACAAAACATATGGATGGTAGCTGTTATTCTGTTAAGCATAATGGTCTTCACACAGAATTACTCACAGGGCAACTGACTATTTTCACAGTGCTTATCCATAAAAAAAGATCAGGATCTGCCAACGACCCTATGCTCTCACCCTGAAACACCCTTGTTTTACTCTGCCATTTCTAAAAAAAACAACAGCTTTATTGCACCATAAAAGATTTTTTTTTTTAAACCAGCCTGATAAGTCACTGTGAGCCTCTGAACAAGAACTGGACTTTTTTCCTTTTCATGGATTTGGAGATAATAAATGAGAAAACTACAAATGGATGATTTATGAGTAGTTATGTTTGTGTCCAGGAAACAAACAGACTGATCTGAATGGATTTATGTGAGACGAAGGAGGAGTTTTGTTGTGCCATTTCTGTGCTTCATCGATGGATTCCCCTGTTAGCACAGCCCTGCAGGGCAGCAATGGCAGCAACTACACGGCTGACACCTCAAGTCCAAGCTTCTCTGACCAGCTGGTTACTCCCTCACCTGGTGTGCCAAGGTAGGTCAGTGTGTCCATCCACTCTTCCATTTTTCATTTCTGCCTTTAACTTATAACACCTTGCAAATTAGCATATTAATGGATCTGGAATGTAGTGACACATTTAATTACTTGAGGGGCAAATTATCCACAAAATTCTTACAATCTAAAGGGAATTACAACAATTTACCTGCACCATTCATACAACCTTTCCTAGGGATTATATCACCTTTAGCTGACACAAGCATATTTTCAACAAGCAGACTAGAGAAAGTAGGTAATTTCAGCAGAGATACCATTGGTAGGTTAAACTGATTACACACATCTTTGGTAGATCAAAAAATAATTTTAGAAGAATGAAAGAGTTCACAATTTGTCACATACAAATTACACTTAGAATAATGTGAAACTGGTTCTTGGCATTTAACCAATGTCATGAGGAGTAGTGGGCAGCCACAGGCACCAACTCCAACTCACTGTCAGGAGAAATTTACCTGGATGGCCAAGTTTTTGGGAGAAACTAGAGCTTCTTGAAGAAAATCCACATAATCAGAGGGAGAATGCGTTAACTCCATATGGAAAGACCTTGCTCCAGCATGGAACAATATCCAACACACTCATTCTGTGAGGTGAAAAAAAATCTTGGATTACTGAAATGCATCAGGGTTTCAAGGTGATATAAGGTATTCAGCCATTGGTGTGAAAATGTAAAGTAATAAATTCATTGCAGAATTCACAACAAGCGGTGTGATATTGACTGCTTTATTTGCAGTATAAGATCAAATGTCACAATCCCTTTCAACATTTTTTTTCTTATGAAATGTCACAAATGGGGCTAGCATGGAGTCAGGAACACAGGGAACAGAACCTAAATGCTGACATGGAAGCAAAGATTACACAGATCAGTATTTTTATTTTCAACAAAGGAACAAACAATTGCGGAGGCAATGGTCAAAACAGAGACAGAGCAGATCAAACAGGCAAATCCAAAGTCCAAAGAACAGGCTAACATGCAACGAAGACAAACAGCTCACACAACAAAACAGGAAGAAGCCTCGTGCATGTAGTGCAAGGCTGATTAGCGAATCAGTTGCAGGTGTCTCAACTCAGATGACAGGACTGATGATGAGTTGGAACAGGAGTGAGGATGGGAGGCAAGGCAGACAGGTGAACGGGAACCTGACCACAGCAAGTCTGAGGGAGAGAACACATAACCGAGAAGAAATGAGTCAAGCTGGAGATGGTGACTAGTGGAAACAGGAAGCAGATAATGGACTAGTTGGACCCTCAACACAAGAATCTGACTTCACCTGTTTTTTAGAACTCCAAATCACTGCCTGCATCTCTGATTTGTGATCCAAATAGCCTAGAGTCACTGACCATTGTTTCCTCTGGTTGGAGAAAGAATTGATCAATTTTGGTTTACAAACACAATGTCATTTCTCTACATCACTTCAATAACTAAATTCAGCAAAAAGAATTACATAAAATGTCCCTCAAGTGCAGATGATATATTGCAGCTGTAAAGATTGTTAGAGTTGACAGAAAAAACTTCTTTTCATTGGGTATTCGATTCAGCCACTTCTTTGATTGATGTAAAAATGTTAAGTGCTCTGATCCGCCACAACTGCAGCTTCTGTGTCTGTGGAAATTTTGTAGACTAGCTGAATACATCACTTTTTACTAAATGGTCAAACTAAAACTAAAACCATAAAAAATAAAACAAAGTAACTCAAAGAGTATCCTAACAAGAGACTGCAAAGAAGTCCTCTCTGCTCAATTCTCAGTTTGTACATCCTTGATCCCTTTCCTCACCTCCTCCTCTCAGTCTTGTTCACTCCAGCCTGAGATGCATTTGCTACACAAACGGTGAAAAGCAGAAAGAATTTAATCAAAGAAAGTTTTTATCACAAAATTTCCCATTTAAAATAACTACTAGAACTTATGGTGACACGAGGGAGAGTGGTTTTGAAAATTATTTTTGTTTGTAAGGTCTCTTTAGAAGGTCACGGGATCCTGAAAGACATACATCCTCACTCATAGCTCCATCAAGTCCCCTCTCTCTTCCAGATCCCTTTTAGGAAAAAAGGCATCAAGATGAGATCAGTTATCAGGCAACAGATTAGAAGACAGGGGAGACAAGGCCACAGATAGGGAAAAAATCCCAGAGCTTTGCTGCCCTTCTGTAATTTAAAGGGTTAAAACTGGGTAATTAATTTTCATAGTATCTTTTAAAAATATGATTAAGTATCAAACTTTGCCACATTTTTGGAAATTACCACCTGCAGAATTGCAAAATATTTGAGAAACTGTCAAGGACCAAAAACTCTCAAAAACTGTGTGGCCAGATTCATATTTATTTATTTGTTGATCAGATGATATTGATAGAAAAACTTATTTATGGCACTGTTACAAAAAATCTGTAGTAAGTTTTTAAGTTATGCATAATGTTGTTGTGATGATAGAATTTTTAAATTTTATTAGAATAAATTACTTTTTTCTCTTTTTTTCTCTTCTTTTTTTAATTCTTTAGGGTTGTTTCCATAGTGACAAGCCTGGTGACCACCACCACAGGGGTCACAGTGGGAACCACAGCAAACTTATCAGCATTCAGAGACCAAAGAGGGAGCGAGCTCAGTCAAATTCATCAGGCATCGACACCGTCGCTGCTGAGCTCTTCTGAGACTAACTCTGTCCTGCAGGGCATCACTGTGGCAGCACAGGCCCTGGTACTCCTCTCCATCTTCCTCCTCTCCAGCCTTGGTAACTCTGCAGTCGTCATCGTCATCATCAAACACAGACAGCTTCGAACAGTGACCAACGCTTTCATCATGTCACTGTCGCTATCCGACTTCTTCACAGCTGTTCTATGTCTGCCGTTCTCCTTCGTCATGCTCTTCAGTAAGGATGGTATCTGGATGTTTGGGGATCGTTTCTGTGTAGCCAATGGTTTTTTCAACACCTGCTTTGGTATCATCTCCACCTTGACTATGACTTTGATCTCCTTTGACAGATACTATGCCATAGTCAGACAGCCACAGGCCAAAATAGGACGTCAGAAAGCAACCCAGTTGTTGATAGCTGTGTGGTTCACTGCAGTTATTTTCTCTCTGCCGTGGTATCTGTTAGTCCGAACACCCACAGAAATCCATAAGCGAGGTTTCTACCACTGTATGTATGTGTTCCACTCCGGAACCTCACGTATGGGGACAGCTTATAGCATCTGCCTTATTGTTGTATGTTATTTACTGCCCTTCTCCCTCATGTGTTTTTGTCATTACAACATCTGTAAGACAGTTCGGCTCTCTGAAATCCGAGTCAGGCCAGTGACAACTTACGCATATTTACTGCGGTTTTACAGTGAAATGCGAACAGCAACCACAGTTCTAATTATGATTGTTTTCATCATTTTTTGTTGGGGGCCATATTGTTTAATGGGGTTGGTTACAGCAATAGGAGACTACACATTCAATCCTGCAATGGACACTGTAGCTATTTGGCTAGCTTGGGCCAACGGAGCCATCAACCCTTTGATCTATGCCCTGAGGAACCCCAATATATCCATGCTACTGGGGCGTAGCAGAGAGGAGGGCTATCGGACCAGAAATATTGCTGCATACCTCTCTAGCCAAACCCAGAACCGTGAGATTCGGCTTAACCAAGCAGAGAGGATAAGGGACCGTTACGTGAGTAGAGTAGGGGTGAATAATAATAGCCGACTGTCAAGTTCAAGTCCTGGGAAGGGAGGCGGGGGAGGAGAGGTGGCAATGTGGGCTTGTAAAAACCCTGCTGTGGTCTTCTGCAGGGATGCCCAGCCTGATACTGCAACACTACCCAACTCTGTCAGTGCTCCAAAGATGAAGACAGCTGACACCAGCCTGTGACATTCTTGCAAAATTCTTAACCATCTCATGATTGTTTTCATCTTATATATGTTTGTTGTTGTGAATCTAGAGACTGTTTTCACCAGTTTTGTGATATTTTGGAAATACAGGTAATATTTATGTGTCTCTAGATTGCAGACTTTCACAAATGTCTATGATTGTACATTAATGATGACATCATTGGATCAGATTCTGTTCCAGTATTCAAGAGAGTCATTTATGTTTTTCCTTTACATCAATTCAATTTTAGAACTGTTTACACTCTGTGAGAAGACAAAAAGAACAACATTAAAAATGCTACTTAAAGCAGCTGTTGTACAAAAGGGATCCATGGGAGTTCTGAAGAACCTATAGAACCCATTCAGTCATTAAACATAAAAGGAGATGCAAAAAAATCTGTAGAAAACCATGACAAGTTGACACTTGTGCTGCAGAGGTCATTTTCTTAATTTTTCTTAATTGTACACCTACATGCTTCAAACATTCTATATATGTACTTCACCTGCCCTAGAGGAGCACTTTCCTTACAAGCAACCTCCTGCTATTTTCTTTTAGAGGCAAAGACTAAACTGAAGTGAACTACTTATTGCACTGTTACACATAAAATTTTGTCCACACAACATTGTAAACTTGGGGACAATTTGCAGGCCTGCCTTTCAAAGTACTGTTGCTGGCAAGCTTATTCCAGGCTAACTAGCCAGCAGGGAACATGCTAACGGCACCCAAACAGTAATAACTGTCCAAATCACTGCTGAAGCCTGTACGGAAACTGAGAGTGGCCATGGTCGCTGCTATGTTTTTCATTCTGTTAGCTTGAGATCACAAAAATAATCATCTCATCATCACAGGCTAACCAGTGGTTATTTCAATATAATTAGTGGTTATCTAGTGATGACAGAATAAATAAATGCATTATTTTGGCATAAAAAGGCTTGTTTTTCCATGAAAATGGGATAAATTAATGTGCTATTATAAGATAACTTGTTTGAATTTATTCTGTTATCACAAGAAAACAAGCCATGTTATCTCATGATAATACATTAATATATCCTGTTATCATGAGATAACAAAAAGAAAACAAGGCAGAAGTGACCATGGCTGCTTTCGGCTTTGTAAGCCAACTAGCTTATAGTTTTAACAATTTGTTCAAGCAAAACATCATCTCAAGATAATTTGCAGACCTTGCACCTTTTTGTGAAGCACTGTACTCAAGCAGAACAAAAGTATAATAAAGTGGAGGAAGCAACACAGTGAGAAGGCCATGAGAGCAAACTTTATTTTGGACTTTTGGTACTCTGTTCCCACAAACTTTCCACTGTCAGGACAATTTGCTATTAGTCAGTGGTACAAATAGATCAGTGAAGATTCATAAAAGTTGACTTGTATGGATGATTTCCAAAAATGAAATTTTGTGACCAGATCAACCGAGTGAGGTAATTCCAGCAATACTAACTAATTTTGCTTCAAACTTTTGCTGTGTTTTGCTTGTGCGACCAGTTTCTTTTACCCATGACTTCAATCTTCCTCTCTAACCTTCACCAACCCTTTAGTGTCATAAATTTATCAAAACCTTTATTTTGGAAGTAGTAGATCAACAATTGTGTATAAGTGATTTGTGAAACTCTCACATGGGTCATTTTGGAATCTGTCAGACTACCGTTTTTGTCACTTTGGTATAAGGGGTGGATTTTCATAGTTTTTATTAGGTTGTAGTATCACCTTTCAAACACATTTAGGAGTGTGTTACTAAATGCAAAGTGATCTAACAGCACTGCTTGTCATGGTCTTCAATTTTGTCTTTGATTAAAAGTTCAGTTTTTTGCTGGTTCAAACTTTGTTCAGCTCAGCAAGTCTGAATAAACTTTGTTAAATAAGTTTAATTGCTCAACAACCACTTGTTTAGGAGAGCTATCCCATCATATACCATCCCATCATTGGTTTTGTGGGTCTTTTTTCAGCCTTTCATTAAGTTAAAAACAAATTTCTTACTTGTTAAGAATTCAGTACAACCAAATCATTTTGAGATTGACGATTTCTTTTCCACGCACTTTGGTTGATGTTATCTATAGAAAACTTAATTTAAGATGACAAAGCATTTGAAAAATAGAAAGCATTTAGGATTCATATTAAACATAATTCTAAATGCAGAGTTAAAAGTTATACTTGTTGGCCAGGTGGGATAAACAGGAGAAAGATTCTCTATATTAGACACTGTGACTTGATCAAAATGTTGATGTCTGTGTCTTCTCTTTGTAAACATGCCAGGTAAGACATATCAGTGAGCCAGCAACTTGTGCAGACCCACGGCTGCAGCACCGGTACATCTAAATGAAAGGTTTGCCATTATTAATGTTTTAGTCACAAGAAACGTATGCTTTGAGAGTAGTTAGTTACATTAGGTTAACCCCTAGATAAATGTTTACAAGACTTATGATGGAGAAGAGTCAGGGAGATATCAGCAAAAGGGTTTTGAAAATTTTTGATTGGTTTTGTGTTTGTGTTTCGTTTGTTTTTGTAGGAAACCAAAGAAGAATATTTCTTTTTAATATAAAGTATTGACCCTAGTTAATAGGTATTTGAATATTCCTCATATGTAATACAACCAATACTATGGCAGTAATTTAGTAGCATTTCAGTCTTTGTCCGTCCAAGTCTTGTATTCCTGTGCTTAGTTCACCAGCCCTTAGACAACCTCTGTCAATAAACAGTATACCACTCCACTGTGGTGACCACAGGTACTGCAGGGAGGATGATTCAGACACCAAGCAGATAAAAAAAAAAAATCATCCCTTTACCCAGACTATATGTGTAAATGCTTTTTTATTTCACCTATCCTTTTTCAAATTACACCATGTCCCTTTCTTATCATTTTTTTTCATGTAGTCAATTACATCCTTACTGTGAAACAAAGCGTAATTTCTAGTAGTTTCTGATTAAAAAAAACCATTTTGTGCTAATTACAGAAAAATAGGGACAGCTCTTAATCGGTAAATATTCAGTGAAATGATTATGGTTAAATGCATATTCAATAGAGGCTTTTAGTCATTTCAGTAAAATACAAAATGTGTACATGCAATCACGCACTTTTATACTGATAAAATGAATAATAATAATAGTTCAGTCTTTAAAGTAAATTCCTCTAGATTTCAACTGCTGCTTATAATCTCAGCAGAACTACCTTAAACTTTGTCTTTATTTTACTTAAAATAAGTGACACATTTTGTAGTTGTTTTCATGAAATCAGGCAGTGACATTTAGATAAAAGACTACGTAATAAACAGTTATACAAAAACTCAAAAAGTTTTTAAGGATACTTTGCCAGCTTTTCTTGGTCAGTGTGTAGGAAACAGTTTAGGGCAGCCGTATATATGGAGTCATGGAATTACTGGGTTTGGTATCTCTAAGTGAATATGGCTTGAATTCAAATAATAACTTTTTCAATCTAATATAATATTTTTTCTGCAGTTTCCAATGCACAGTTTGTAATTTCTGCCACTAGAGGTCTCTTAATTGAACTAATATATTAATACATAATATTTGAATGGGACAGTACTTTGTTTAGTGAAGTAGCTGCTGTCCTGTTTTATGGATGCTGTTTCAAAAATTCACATCCTGTTCTGAACCCTAAAGGTCATCAGTCTTTGAAGATTATCACCCTGCTGGGCTTTTCAAAGATAAACACAACCAGGACACCAGATCTGAGCGAGAATGGGGAGGAGAGCACCCTGATATTTAGTATTAAACACAGCCAGTCTTACAGATGGAGCACCATTTGGAGTGATGTGAATGTTTAGTCTTTTCATATATCAGAATTAATATAATATCATTTTTTTAGATATTTGACCCCTTGAAAATAACCTGAAAATCTAAAAAGAAGCACACTGCGTTTCCTGCCTCCTCTGGTTTAATTGGTCTCCTATTGTTTTCTCCTCCACAACACTTTTCTTTAAGTAAAACTCTATAGTAGTAAGTAATGTTTACAACAGCACAAATCTGTTGAAAATCTCACCTGCAAATCTGAAAATACCCTATTACAAGTTTAACTGTAAAAATGTCAAAAATAAACAAATATTGTCACAAAATGTGCTGAAAGAAATGTAAAGATGCTCATAATGCTGAAAACTGGCCTGGAGCAGTGTTTTCCAAACTAAGGATCGGTACTTTAAAAATGAGTTAGCAGAATGCATAACAATGCTTATATATGAAATATCTTTTTTTTTTAATTGAATTGGAAAATTTGTGTTTTTTTCTGCTACACTGTTCTGCTGGTAATTCTTTAAATATTTTGTATAAATCTGGGTCTTTAGGTCCACAGCTGAGTTCGAAAACCCCTGGCCTGGAGTCTTGCACTGTATTATACTTTGATTATTATTACTGTTAATGTGCAAGCAGCATTAGAACTTTATTTATTGTCACAATGCAAGCATACACTGAATTGCAAATGCATGATTATACTACTGGCTGATTTTAATTTTAACAATGGATCACATTTTAAGGAGCTCTTAATACGTTTGGTATGGAAAATTTTGACCTGTAAAGTAACTAGTTACTGTGCTACTACTAGACAGATGTAGTGGAGCAAAAAATATCAAAATTCTCACATGTAAAAGGTAGCATAAGAAGTAAATACTCAACTTAAGTGATAGTACCTCTTATCGCATTTTACCCATTAATGCACACTGGAAGTGTATAAAGTTCTTTATAAGACTTAAAGCACAAGTAGCCTATAAGCTGAGGTAAGTGCGAATCCATCCAAATCCAGCTGAGATAAGTAAAAAACACAAGCACAACTGGTAATGATTACCATAGCCAATGTAAGTCTTTCATTAAGGCACTTCAAATTTTTTAAATCTTTTTAAAAAGACTTTATATGTCTGTGTGAATATTAGAAATACCTATCCAATCATTTCTTTTTCTGTTTTGTTCTGTTAGTCAATATGTTTTTTGTGTTCTCACAATTAAAAACTCACATTTTCAAGGTTTAACTGCCTACAGGGATGAGACTGCTTGATCAGAACTGATGTGATCAGTCATCAATTTAGACAGCATCAGTTTATTGGTGCCATCGATTGATCAAGAATCCATCTGGACCCCCACTGAAATAATAATAATAGAGCTTAAACTGGGCTAGTTCTGGATTCACAATCACTTAATGCATATTGTTGTATTGGCACATTGTATGAATATATGCAGTTGTTACCATCTGTGCATTACAGTTGTACCACAGAGGCATGCTGCATGCTCGCAACACATTTAAAGAGCAAAACAACAGCACGCTCATTTTTTTTTATAAGACTTCTATTAAGTCAGGTTTTTAAGCTTTTTGTTGTGCATGAGGTCAAAAAACTTTTGCATTGTGGGCTGTAATGAAGACTGCGGCCTTGAGAGGGAGCCAGCAAGTTGTTAAACATGTAACTTTGTTCAGCTTGGACAGTAGCAGAGATGTTAGTAGTAATGCTCTTTTTCAAATTAAATGTTTGACCTTGTGTTCGGTCTTCCAAGAGTTGTGATAACAAATGGACAGGAGAGTATCAACATAGGTGTGGGTTTTTTTACAACAAACATTATTGTGTTTGGTTCAGAGATGATAGTTTGCAAGGCATCAAGTTTCTGAGCTTGGTAATTATGCATCCTGCCGAAGACTTTGATACATCAAGTTGAGTGATTTGCTAAAATGAAGTTGAACTATTTTCCTAAACAGCTTAAAGGTTGAGGGTATTATTAACACTACAACTCCTGTAAATTAAGGGACAGATTGCAACATAAATCTTCTCATAGATTTCATTTTTTAAATTTATTTCAATTGTTCCTTTATTTCAATTCTGTTATGCTGGTAATACATTCAAATTGTACATTACATATATGTACACAATTGTACATACAAATTGCCTAAAATAATTAGGTAAATATTTTTACACATTTTAGGACAGTTGAGACAATGTGCATCATCAGTAACTTTTCTTCTCAAAATATTGGAGTGTTGAGGATGTAGTCCCTTGTAAATCAGACATGTTAGTTATACAGAGAACAACCAAAAGGCAGTTTTTCTGCACTGGAGCTGTAGGGTGGAGGCTCCTCAGGCTCACCTTGTCCGACTGCCACACTGTTGCCTGTTGGCTTGCAATATGTTTTGTTTGGTTTGGTAATATTTGATTACTTTCACACAGTACACAATGCTTTGCCAATCAGTCAAGCACATTAGTAAAGCATCACAAAAATAATGTAATGCTACATAAGCCATCTATACAGTTTTCACTTTGGTTTGTGGTTTCTCCTCTGTATTTATATGGATCAGAATAAGTCTTTAAAGGTACATGGATGGTCTCCCTTTGTGTCAATGAGCTACATTGTGACATACCAAATCAGTTCATTTTAGATTTTTTCTAACACATTCCTTTTCAGCAGACTTCAAGGCTTTTTACTTGTCAGCTGTAGTGCACAATATTTGATTTTTAGTAACAAAAAGCTGAAGAGATGTATTTTACCAGACTGCATTTCTCATTAGTAGGTGGTTTTATGAGTTAAGCATGAGAAAATTTAGTGAACAAACACCCTATCAGTGGTAAAAAAAAAGGCTTACACTGAACTCTTACTTGGCTAAATTAGAAACACAGAGACAATCAAATGCCTTTTAATATTGCCTGATCTTATTGGATAGTCATATTAATTTATACAGAAAATTAATTCTATCTTTTATGGCAACTTGACATAATATTCAAATACAACACAAACCCAAATTGTTCTCTTAATACAAAAAACAAAATGTAACAATGTATTTTACTTTAAATTCCATTCATGAGGTGTGTCTAGTAGTAGTTTGGCAAAATGATTATAAGTTAGCTTTTTCAAATTACTTTTTTCCAGAGACCTTCACAATCTCTCACAGACTTTATCAATAATGGAGTTTACTTATGCAGCAGTCATGAAGCTTATTTAACTGTCATCTTGCGACCTTGAAAAAAGAACTTCTTTCACATGATAATAGGTGGTTGTATACAGGAAAAAATGGCATCAAGGTTAGTTCTTTTTGTGAGAAATGTGAACGGCCATAGTTAATCACAACAGGGCTTGGCAAATTATAATTTGCAGCCATTTCCTCATTGACAGTCACAACTGTTCTATTCACTTGCAGTGTGTTGATACAGAGGATGATCATGTGACAGTATGTTGCTGAAGCAATAGTGCTCACGAGGACAGTTAAACTGGTTCTGAAGGACTGTACATCAGTAATCGTGATATGGTTTGTATTCTGCTTTTGTGTGTGATCTTCTCATTATCAAACACAATGAGTGCTGTTCAGATACAAGCACAGATACTGTCACACCTCTTTCTCCCACCCTCCCTCTCTCTTTTACTCTCTCTCTCTCTCTCTGTCTCTCCCTAACATACACACACACACATACAATGCAGTGGGTGAGGTGTGTATGTGACCGCCTCTACCAGGAATGCAGTTGTGTGTGTTTTGAGCTGTCTACATACTGTGCACTCTTGGGATAATTTGCTAGTTTCTCTGCACATTTTGCCTGACAGACACTCAGACAGACACCAGTGACACTAATTGAACCTCATGAGCACCTGAATAGGAAGAGGAAGAAGGAGAATACAGAGGCAGAAATACAAGAGCAACTGAGATATGGGAAATTTAAGCAAATGAAAGTTTTTATTTTCTTGGACAAATGCAAGTTTCTGCCAGACCTGAAGGAAATCATTGCCTGGAATAGCTCTTGGTGACTTTTCTTTTTCTTGTGGATTTTATATTTACCCAGAGTCTAACTTAACAAGGCTCTTATGACTGATTATTTTTTGATTTTAACTCCAACTCTACTGCAAGTGCCACAGGCGGGATTTAGTTTCAGATTCTTATCTCTGTTAATTTATGTTACCACATTTTTAGCCTAAGATTAATATTGGCTTTGGAGTTTCATTGCAATAACCTTTTTGGACATTTATTTCCTCTGTATATTCTATTTAATCTGACTCTGGATTATAAAACATGTTAAAAAAAAAATCAGAAAAAATTCTGAGAAATCGTCAGTAAAAACCAGCTGTGGAAACTTTGGAATCACGTTGGAGTTTGAGCTACGACGACAGCAGAATAAATGATCTCTGCTACAGATGTTCATCTGACACCTGACTGCTGCTACACACACTGCTGGAGCCGGACATGGCATCTCACTGTATCATATAGAAGTGCATTACAAAGGTAAGAAACCCATGATGATCCACGCATTATGTAAAAGATTATAAGATTATGACATCACAGAGTCATGGCCTTGATAAGGGTTTTTTGAAATATTCCAACCCTTTAAAAAAACAAAACAAAAACCAAAACAGAAAAACTCTTTTTATTTTTATTTTTTGTGTTTTTTGGGCTTTATAATACATCCCAAAATTTACAGTGTTACTTAATTACATGAATCAGGAACCAGTAAAATTAGTTATTCGTTTCTACTTATGTAAATGTAGTTAGATTGGAAGAAAGGAAGACTGTAGGGAACAAGGCAGGAACAATGGTTATTTAGTAGGAGGAATAAATAACACTATAACTGTGTTTGTTTGTTTTTTGTACATGAAAGGGAACCTACACAATGCTTGGAAATAAAGCTGTAGTCAAAATGTAGTCAACCCATATTCTGTGAAACCTATAAATCTATAATAATAATAATAATAATAATAATAATAATAATAGCCCCTGTCATCTCTGCATAAACAACATGTATTTTTTTTGTACTTTAATGTTAATTGTAGCTTTAGGGTGAACAGATGCAGGAGCTAGTTAAGATTTTTCTCTGTAACAACTGCATTTCAAGGCAGCTCACAACAAATGCTAAAAACTGTTATAGAAGTGCCCTGGAGAAAAAGAGGCTAGCTCTGAAAGTTGTACAAGTGGAAAGGTCATGAGGTCTTTAAAATAGAAAGTTTCACATCGGTAATTTCACAGGAATTAGTCTATTAAACATTGATATCTTTTGTGCACAAGGACAAAAAAGAAAACAAACGTTTTAGGTTCATGCTACTGTTAAACCTCTTATTGGAAACTTACTGTTTCCAGCTGTTATTTGTCAAAATCCCTTGACAATGCAGCAGAGTCATGTTTGAAAGTGAGTTTTATTTGTGATTTTCTGTTGTATTAAAACACCTGCAGTGGGATTCAAGAGAGAAGCCTAATGCAGTGTAAGAAGCATCACTTTGTTGCTGTTGGGCAGAAACTCAATGTCCAAAACTATTACTTTTTTAGAAAATTTGAAAAAATCTCTTTATTTTTTTAAATTGTTGACCAGCGCTTTTTAAATTTGGCTTGTGTCTTTATATGTGGTCAGACAGCAACATAAGCTTAAACCCAAAGACAGATGTCAAAGGTGACAAATAACATTGATCTGTGGGCTAATATAAAAATGACAAAATATCGAGTGACAAGCTTATCCACCAGAAGCAGGGACTTGTTACATAATGATGCTACATGAGTCATTTACAGCTATTCTATAGAGTTTCTAAGTAAGCGGAGCTATTTTGGGTGTTGATTGTCAGGTCAGCTGATTGATATTTTGAGCAGTTTTACACCATGAAACTTAAATCTTCACTACAAAAGATGAACACCTGCTCTGATAAGTATCTAGTTCTCAGGTCTGTGATAAATGTTCAAACATTAAAAAGAAAACTTTGGGGTAGAAATAAGAGACTACTCCAAAAAAATAATCCAGTTATTAAGCTTAAATTTCTGAAAAGATATGTGAGAGGAAGAAAAAAAACTTACAGCAAATTTAAAACTATTGTGTTATCAGTGTTGGGTTCATTTAGTAGCAATGTTATCATGTTTTGTTCACAACTGCAACACCAAAGCATTTTGAAATACAGCTCTGCTTCACACCCATGACTGTCTTCTTTACTGTGTCAACAGCAACCGAGGCTCATTAGTTATGTGGTATTTTAAACTGTCAAAAAAGCCACAATGAGGTATCAAATGTCACTTTCGGAAACAAAGTCAATGTAATTACAATTGACAGTCATAACATAAACCTATAGGCTTGTTGCATCAGTTGAGGGTGTTTTATCTTTCTGTGTTACATAGCATTTAGGCAATTATAAGAAAATAGAATAAGAATACAAAAATGAGGAAATCACTGATGCAGCTGTCCCTCCCACACACTGTCTCTCTTTTTTTTGACTCAGTTGTGATCCCGCTGCTTTAAATACTCAATGGAGCACCCTATGTGAATTAATCAGCTGCTGAAAATTGGCCCAAACATATGCACTAATTTCTCTTGTTTGAATAATATTTGCTAAACTCTTTAATGATCATCTAAATCTAAAGTTACTTGGCCTTTTTTTTTTTTTTTTTTTAAAAGAGAAATTTGTGGGGTTTTTTTTTAAATTGGAACCCATTGGCTTTGAGCTGAGCCATAGACAGAGTAGGAAAGCCAAAAAGTTTGAAGAGACAGGCAACCACATGTTGACTTTGGTCTTTTCATTGGATTTGTTGACAGTAAATCCCCTCCAGCGCCAGGACTGCTGTTCTGTTGCTGACACTGACCTTTGACTCCCATATGGAGGAGGGGCCATAGAAAACACACTCTCCCTACAGGGGTCGATAAAGTATTGATTAAACCCTGAGAACTCCAAGCTAACTGGCTCATTTGAGCCTCTGGATTACAAGCCTGTATTCAATCTTGCAGGCTGAACATGCACACACAGTGCTGATCATTATTAGTCCTGAAGCCAAATTGAGATGCATGTTGAAAACATTTGTGTGACTGAGGCAAGGACACTGACTGTGTACTTTGTCAAATATTAACCTGCATGGACACTAGTTGTAAGAGTTACAGTACTTAGATATATTTGTGTACTAATAGTCCATAGCTAAAAAATGTAGATGTCTGCCGGTCAGTGAGTTGATCTGTCCAACACTTTAGGATCAACCCTTCAGACTGTTTAGACTCCTTTCCTTTTCTCCATTAAAAGTGGAGAGAGAGAGAGAGAGAAAGAAAACTGAAGAAATATCTGGTGGTTGAGTTTAAAAAGTACATTTGTAAAGTAATCAGCTTAAGCATTTCCATCAGGTGCAACTCTTCATTTTGACAACAATACATTTTAGAAGCAGGCAGCTGTTGTTTTTACTAAAAACTATGATAAAGCCACTGAACTCAACCTGTTCAGAGCCAAACAGCAGATACAGGTAAGAGACTACCTGGCGAACACAGTAAGGTATAGCTTATAAGCTTATAAGCTTCAGAACCAGACATTTGTTAGGTATTGCAGCTATTGTGCTTAAAAGAAAATGTATATTTGACTTCTATTTATCATGCAATCACAAGCACGGTTCCAAATGAAAGTTAATAATACTTATTGATAACAAATTTAGATAATCAACTTTTTTTGCCACAACATGTCATATAATTTTCAGTGTGTTGTAAAGTTGTTAAAACTTAATTGTACAACATTCACTTGCAATGGAGAAATTTATGTCATTTGGCCATAAATGTTAGCTTACAGATCATGCCCACAGAATGATCTCTGTTCTATGTGGTTCTAATGTGATCTATTGTCTGACAACAACCACAAAACAAAAAAATGATCTGCTCAAAATATTTTCAGTATCAACATATTTGATATCAGACATGTTTGACATCAAATATGCTGATCTGTAAACTCGTCACACTACAGGAACATGTGGACACATATTCTGTTCCTTCCAACCTTAAGTTGTGAATGCCTGAGAAGTTGTATGTGGGGGTAAATTGGACCCAAAATAAACTAAATTATCCTCTAACGCAGGGCCAGTGGAAGGGGAAATGGAAAAAAACTTGATAACCAGTTTAGAAGGACAATAATAACAATGCAAAATTTATATTTTCTGATTTTCTTTACAGTATTGTTTGAGTTGGTTTTGTTTTTTGCAAGTAATTCAGATCAGCTAAAGCTACATTAGCTGATCTGCTTGTCAGTAGGTTTAGAGTTCTGTTACCGACCCAGCAGGGAACCATCTCCAGACATTTTGTCCTGACAAGACAAAAAAACATAACCATGATCGGACAAATCAGTTCCCTGGTTCCTCCACCTTTAAATTAGACCTCAAATAAATCTTGTAAAGATTATGTAGGTGTCTAGACTGTATTGATGTGTGTGATTGTTATCTCAATGACATTTTACCATGACAGCACTGTTAGACAAATAGTATTTTCCAGCTCTAACTAGTACTCATTGGTAATTGCATCCAGCACAGAATGTGCAATTTCAGGCTACCCTCAAACACTTTCATTTTTTCTTTAAATGCAGTGAAAACTTCAGACCTGAATCTGATGAAGTAATGCTTATCACTGGGTTTGATCAGTGCAGCCTTCCTGCTGAGGGGCGTCTCTGCCTGTCTTCCTGTCTGTCAGCATGCTTCAAATAGATCTGATCGCTCCTGAATTACCTGTCAGCCCAGCCTGACATTAACACTAACCTGTTCTCCTCCACTCTGACATCAGAGACGAGTTAAAGTTATTGAGAGGGGAGCCAATTATCAATCAACATTCACTGCACAGACCAGATATGCATCAGTGTCAAGAGCAGGAGCAGCGTGCTACAGGTGCATCATATATCAAGACTCCATTGAAAGAATGAGTGATGCTTGTCTGGAGGTTTACTTGTTACTGATTCAAAACAATGTGTTATGTGTTTTAACTAGTGTGAGCAGGTTGGGGACTGTGTGAAATGTGATCACTCAGAAAAATGTGCTTGAAGGCAAAATAGTATGTTTTTATTTCAGTTCTGTAAGTTTGTACAGGGTTTTTTTATGCTTTTTCTTTTGAGATTTGTGTAAAAGCTCTGTGTTTTTATTGTGTAGCATTCCAAACACCATCTGCGATATACATACAACTCTTACAGCTGTCTGCAGCTTTTCCATTTTGTTTTCTGTGCATCTAAAGCATGGACAAAAAGTATCAAGTTAATTGTCCAAGACATGTCATTCATGTCAACTCATTATTGTTTGTCCATCTCAACAATTCTGATGTTTAAAAACATAGAATGTGAATATAATATAAATATATACAGAAAGTCTGTACAGTCTGTCCTAGAAGCACAAAATTCTCCAATGTCAGTGGCTATCACCTCAGACAATTTCGCCCCTGGAGTCAATGAAAAATATTTTGGGGCTGATGACGTAGCAAGCAGACATGCAGATAATCAATAATCGATGTACATACCAAGGCTTCCTCATCTCCTCCTTCCTGAGCCAGTGTTAAGGGTCCAAACAGCAACTCCTGATACACAGATGACATTTCAGAAAATCTCTTTAGATATCTGCCTGTAATGCATATAAATTAAAAAAGGCCAATAATAGGCTAATTTATCAATGGATAATAGTCAATATGTTCTGAGATTACATTTGATCGACTGTGCTCTGCCTCTTTGGCCTCCTCTAGAGGTTGCAGAATAGTTGACAAGTCTGCTAGACCACTGCCACTGTACAGTGTTGGAATCACAAATGTTATCTGTTGTTTGAGTATAAGGCAGAGCTAAAGCAGAGGCAATGCATTTGCAGCAGACATGCAAGTGGCAGAGCTGTTGCTAGGTTTTGGTTACAATTCATAGTTGTCATGCATGTCTTGAACACTGTGCAAATGGGGTGCTAAAGCGGCAGATATGCAGCAAGAACAGGAAACAGAAGGAAACTTGATTGTGTGTACCAATGCTCAAATATAATACACATTTTGCTAGAGCAGACATAGGTCTGTTTGAACAATAATTTCCTAAGTGATGCCATACTGAAGTAACAAAATTTAGTAATCATGTAATAAAGAATGCAGTTGCTGCAATCCAACTGTGTCTTGAGTTCAGACAAGCATGCTAGGGCTTTTCTCCAACCACGTTGCGAACACCTTGTCAAAGCCAATTTTTTTTTCACCACTAAATGTCAGTGTATGTGCTTTCAGTTTGGATATTCCCTGTTTTAAGTTTATTCTTCCTCTTAATTCTCTTCACTTCCTGTTTTTTTCTAATTTTCGCCACAGTTTTTTTTCAACCTATTTTATTGAGCTAATATGTCCCAGTGTATTTAGTCCATCAGTTTGAAAGTGATTGTCAATACTTAAAATGTATAAATTCTGCATTCATACTAACACTAAAAAAATATGTTTCTATGTCCAAATGTTTTCCTTTGTCCTCCAGATCTTCCACAACACAATGTCTTTACAATGTAAAAAAAAGTCTTTCATGAACCAGCCTTCATAAATTATTTCATATTCAGCCCAAAATTTGCAGAATTTATAAAACCACATTTTCTTTCTGAGGGCAAAATGTCAGTTTGCCAGCACCAACAAAGGCTGATGAAAAACGTTTTTTAAACAAATAGTGACATTTTCAGAAGCCCCAAAACAGAATAATATTATGTGCATTGGTGGATCGTTATCTGTCAGGATTCAGAGGATTCAATGTTTCTCCATTGAGTTCATTGCTAACAATCAGTTTAAGCACTGGGGTTCAGCCTCATGGTCTTGTTTTACAAATTTGCCCTGTTAACTGTTAACTGAACTGAATGACTAAATCAGGTAATTTTGAAGCTGATAATCACGTGTTGCAGATCAGGATTTCTGTCCCTGTTTGACACAACCTTCTTCTGGATGCATGATTTCATGAATAAATCACTTCATTGTAAGAGCAAGTGCTTTAGAGAGCAATTTCTAGTCACAGTTACAGAGAGATATTGACTGATGAAAACTACGGCCACTCAGATTAAAGGGAGTAGAAGAGCTCTGTAAACAGTACAGATGACCGTAAATTATATCATGGTATGTTTCACAAAAAAGAAACCTTTTGTCATTATTATATACCATATAATATTATTCTATCATATGTGTAATAAAATTTAAATCTATAAAATTCATTAATTATCACCACTAAGAACTACACATAACCACAATTTAGTACCAAAAATACCATAAAGCATGACAAAGGTACCATTTAATGAACAGAAAAAAAAATGACTAGACAAATGTGAGTATTGGGGCTCTGACTCTGTACTATCAGGACTTGCTTCATGACTGTGTGAGGACGTAAGTGTGCACCTGCTTTTCACAGCTACACTGAAACTATTTTTGTGGTGCGACATACCAGTGTGTTGTTTCTGTCATAAATCAAATCCTTAAATAAATCAAACACAGGACTGTGATGGAAGGGAATCGGGCCACACCTCATGACTCAGATGGGGGAACAAGAACTGTTCCACTGGTGGCTTGAAAATCACACCCAAACAAATTTGTGTTTCTAGTTGTGTTACTTGGTGTGTGTGTATATATAGTTTGGTCATGTTGATGTCAATGGAAAGGTTCTTGCAGCCTGCACAATGTCTAATACATGTTTGTGTGATTGTGAGCCAATAATAATTATGCTCAATGTATGTACTGATATTTAAGAAGTGGAAAATATTGAATAGGTGAGTGTGTGTGATTGTGTGTGCATATGTGCAGTATGATGGCACCTTGTGACATGCATAAATATAAAAAACATATAATTCGAGGCTTCAAAAGTCTAAGTTAAGTTAATCAGAACAGTTATCTTCCAAAGTCACTTCCTTTTTTGTACAGAATTCTCTTTTTTCTCTGGAAAATGTTTCCATCTGCTGCGGATAGATAAATAAAAGAAAAAAGGATATTAAACCATTATGAATCCATGTCATGGAGTGAGCAGATTTCTGTGGAGGCCCATTCATTGTTACTATATCTATAACACAATAAGTGTTTAGTAAAAGTTCATTCAGATTCTGCTTATCAGAATTATAGCTGATCAAGAAGTTTTCTCATTATGAGAAAATGAGGTTGATGAGTTGTATGCAATACTGAAGCTTAATGAAGAAGAAGTTCATACTCAACATTTTTACATCTAAAGATGAAGGTCACTATGTTTTATTTAGTGCTGTGTGCAAAGGAAAGCTCATTAAGTGACCAGAATCAAAGGGGTCCAGTGTCTGATGAGTATGAGTATTACATTTTATGGAAATCACTACTTCAGACGTTAATACATCCTGTGTAGAGGTGGACATTTTGTCCAGATGGTGGCACTTCACAAATATTCATTGAGTTCTGCTTGGCAACAGGAAATGATGACTTATCTGTCGAAGAATCTCCCTGAAACCGACTGGTGAAACTGTAAACATTTTAGATAAAGATTCAGTACTCTATTTTATTCTCAGGTGTTTCACCATTGCTTTGAATGTGGTTGAAAGTTTTTACATTTTTGAGCAGCTAATCAACCTGTTCTCAGTTTGTCAGTTCTCTGACCAAAAGAATTGTTGCAAAGTGCATCAAGATAAGTACCAGGCAGTAAAGGTTGACAAATCTGATGGGCACTTTCCCTTTCTTTTTCAGTCAGTAGACCCTGTTGTGACCATGGCGTCCCGGGAGAAGCAGCCTCAGGGGCGAAGCCTGTCCTCTTTATTTTCTTGCTGCTTCAGAGACAATGACCAACCAGAGATCACCTACTGTCATGATAATGTTAACACTGCGGCTGTACTGGAGCCTGCCCTGCCCATGCCCCCTCCTCAAGAGCTGGACACAATGTTCACTGAGCTGGTGGTGAGTAACAAGACCAGAGACAGTGATCTCATTCTGAACAACCACAACTTTTTCAAAGCTATCTTCTTGTCCTCCTCATTCTACCTTTTCCATCCTCTCTTTCTTCTATATAGGATGAACTAGACCTCACAGAGGAGCACAGAGCTGCCATGTTTGCTCTGCCAGCAGAGAAAAAATGGCACATCTATTGTAGTAAGAAAATGGTAAGAAAATAGAATTGTATTATAAAAACAGATTTATGGCTGTTTATGTTTTGATTGCTGTTTTGATTGAAAATGCTTACAAGCAACATATAGCACAAAGATTTATTGTCTGATATGTGTTGAGTACATTCATGGGCCTGACCTGTGCATCTGTTTTTACGTGTTTTAGGAGGCAGAGGAGAATAAAGGAGCAACCAGCTTGCCAGAGTATTACATTGACCAGATCAGGACCATGGCTGCTGTGAGTAACACTGTAGAGTCTGTTTTCCAAACTGCTGTTTTTAGTTTATTAGCAGACACAGATCTAATTGCTTTGTACCATTTATTTTCATGTTAGTGAACCCAGTTTGAGTGAATTTTTCAAAAAAGATACTCTTTCTTTTCTCATCTCCCTTGTAATGGAGTTGAAAAAGAAACTTTGCAGATGGTAAATTTTGCCAAACTTATTTCAGGAAAATAATTTTATCCATGGAACTTAAGTTTAATTATTTTTATGGTACATATTGTCATACACATTAAGATATATATATATTTGCAATTAAAGTAATGTTAATTTACTAATCTTACTGAGTGCAGCTATCCCACACTACATCAACCAACATAGTTTCTTTTGATGTGCTTGTAAAACGGATATAGAATTGTGAAAAGCTGTGAGTTTTGATTAGTTTTGTTTGAACCTTCTCATCGCAGAGGAAGAGTCTGCTGATGCTGGAGGAAGAGGAAGAGCAGGGGAGACATAAGATCATAGATGGTCTAAAGACAGCACTGAGGACGCAGCCAATGAGGTAAAATTCCAGTTCTTGCACACGTTAACCTGAAAATGTAGAGATTTCCAAAACCAGATTTCCAAAAGAGTTACCTTACCTAACCTACCATTCTGATTGATGTCCCCCAGGTTTGTGACGCGGTTCATTGAGTTGGATGGCTTGTCTTGTCTTCTTAACTTCCTTAAGTCAATGGACTATGAAACCAATGAGTCTCAGGTCCACACCTCAGTGATTGGCTGCATCAAAGCTCTCATGAACAACTCTCTGGGCAGAGCTCATGTCCTGGGTCACTGTGAGAGCATTAATATCATCGCACAAAGTCTAACCACGGAAAACATCAAAACCAAGGTGCATGGGTGGGGCACAAACAGCACAAAGGACATTTTGTAACTCTCTCACTGTCTTCTGTTTTGGCAGCTTGTATTTTTAAAAAAACAAAGACAGAGAAAACAATGACTTATCTGTCAAAGAGTGTATGTGAAACAAACTTTAAAAACTATAAAACAGATATCAGGGATTGAATACTTTGTTTTATTCATTGTTTGTCAGATGTTTCATTGTTGTCCTCATTTGTGTTTAAGACATTAATGTAAAAACACAAAGTGATGAATTATTTGTCAAAGAAATTCTTTGAAACAGACTTTGGAAACTTTGGACAGATATATCAAATAGATATTCGGTACTGTATTTTGGATATTTTTCCCAGATTTATCTGTAGCTGTAGCTGATTTACTGGTTTCAACCATTTTACATTTAGTTTAATCTTTCATATTTTTAATCACTTTACCAACTCTCTGTTTAGATATAAAGCAAATATTATATTTCTTAAATCTCAGTTTGTCAGACTCTGAGCAGTCTGAGCAGAGGACATGCTTACCAACCACAAAAAGATGCTACAGAGTGATGGCGCTGTTCCAGCATGCTTGTGCTGTCATATAGATGGAGAAACAACACAGAGAAACACTTGTAAAACATGGCTCCAAAGCAATACCACTGGCAGGAAACTTCACAGGGAACTTTCAAGTTCTTGTAAACATTTAATTGATGAAAATGCAGTTTTTATTCTGTATGTGCGCTTAAAAAAACGCACAAAACATGATACCTGAAAAATTTAAAATAAGAATTATAATACACTACAATGGAGGGTTCCTAAAAAAGTCTGCAAGTCAATACATGATATTCTGTAATACACATTTTAACAAAATGCAAGGTGAGACAGAGTAAGTGGGATGCTGAGAAAAGAATAAATTTGTTACCAATCCTGACCATTCTTGTTTTTCTCCGCAGGTTGCAGTGTTAGAGATCCTTGGAGCAGTCTGTTTGGTGCCAGGAGGCCATAAGAAAGTACTGGATGCTATGCTGCACTACCAGAAATTTGCCTCAGAGAGAACACGCTTTCAGGTCTGCTTTTATTTGTTTATTTTTTATTTTATTTTTGTAATTTTTTGCTGTTTTTTTTTAAATTTGTCTTTGCTGCATTTGATATTTGGCAAATATGCTAGCATGGGTGGAGTAGGGTCATCTGATTCCTTTATAGTACATTAAAATGCTCAAGTGTAGTACAAAAATTCCATTGTTTATAGCTGATCAAGAATTACAGTGATTCCATAAGAGGACGAACTAGGACAGGAAACATCACGTTTTCATTTACAGTAGCTTAAGACATCATCAAAGTAATGAGAAATCATCCTTCAGGGACCAGTAATATTCATATCAGATTGTGACAAAGTGAGAGTTCACCACCAGTAGAGCAAGTGTTTGCTGAGACAGAGAAAAACCTTTTGACCACTTTTCTCTGTTAAGCTAACAGATATATCATATTGAAAAGGTAAATATGTACCTGTTTTACATTTAGTGTGACAGTGATTTCTAATTCTAAGGCTGAACTGTTGGGTAACATGCGGAACAAACATTTTATGAAGAAGACCAGAAGCTATTCCAATGCACGTTTCATCATTGTATACTCACATATTTCCTGTTTGGTGTGCAGACCCTGGTGACAGATTTGAATAAATCCACAGGCCGATACAAAGATGAGGTTAATCTGAAGACTGCCATTATGTCCTTTATCAACGCTGTGCTCAGTAAGGGAGCAGGAGAGGTGAGGAGCTAATTATATGTGTGTTTTTGTTTTAAATATCATCAGTTTATGATGTCTAATTTCTCACAGAATCTTTTAGGATGTTCTGTGATGCAACATGGTAAAATATAACTTATTTTTTGGTGTCCTTACTTTTCAACTTCCTCTTCCGGAATAGACTTGGCATCAGTCCATATTTTTCTTAGTGTCAACAAACCCCATAGAAACCAACCGAAACCAACAATGTGTTAGTCTTGCCCTCTTGGCTTCCCCTCCCTGTCTGTGGCTCTCAGCCTCGAGCTTGTTGGTTTCTGCTGAAGAAAATACCTTTTGAGCATCTCACAGCTAGTGATAGGATGAAGGTACAAATACTCAAGGTCTGCACTAAGTATAATTATATTAACTTGTAACTATTTTACTTGTATTTTCTTTTCATGTCACATTCAACTTCTAGTCTACAACATTTACGAGAGAAATACTGTACTTTTTACTCCACTACATTTATCTGACAGCATTAGTTCCTGGTTACTTTACAAATTAATACATTTTGTGTACCAAATAAATGAAAGCTTATAAAATATGATGTTTTCTTATAAACTTAACTACCTATGACAATTTGCCAATGAACATTTATCCAATTAAAGGATTTTATTCTTAAATAATTTTAAGAATTTTGATATCAGAATCAGAATCAGAATCAGAAATACTTTATTGATCCCCGAGGGGAAATTGCCTTTAGTTACAGATGCTCCCCTTCAAGAGTCTTAAAAGAAGTAGGAGAGTATAAAATATATCAATAAAATTTAGTACTATACTTATAAACATAAGTACTAATATAAATAAATATATCTTAACACTAAAATATAAATGTGCATTTTGTTTTTGTATCTACAATGTGATAAATAAAACAACAGTTTACCAACATTTGACTTTAAACTTTCAATTTACAGTAGTTATGTAGCGTGATAAAAAACACTTTTAAGGAATTGTCTCTCTGCACCAACACAAATAACCAAGTGCAACAGTGTGACTCAGTGAGGATTTTTTTTTTTTAGTTCTGTTTTGTTTTTTGCAGCTCTATGACAAAGAGGGTTAAGAGCTATCAGGCTTTATATTGACACAGAAAACTTATTGGTTGAATGATTTGGGTCTTTCTATTGGATTTGTTAACACTGAGAAAATTAAACACTACTAGTGTTAAAGCAACTCTTCTCTTGAACTCTCCTCCATTTCCTTACCTGCCATATGTTTATGTTCTGTCTATCAGTAAGATAAATATGATGATTTCACTACATGATTACAATGTTTGTTGAATGTTTGTTGAATGTGTGTTTCAGACCAGTCTGGAGTTCCGTTTACATCTGCGCTATGAGTTTCTGATGTTGGGCATTCAGCCTGTCATTGATAAGCTATACTCCCATGAAAATGCCACCCTGGACAGGTAGGTCACGCCAGGTGCACCCTAAGACATACTGTGATTTTAAATCATTTTCTGAGTGCAGTTGATTTATGTATTGTTGTTTCCAGACATCTGGACTTCTTTACAATGTTAAGGAACGAAGATGAGCTTCTGATGTCCAAACGCTTTGATGTTGTAAGTTGTATATACATGTTTGTATCAGGCAATCTTCTGTATTTCATTGTTTAAATGTTAACTGAAACATGAAAATACCAAACAGATGTTCAATGTGTTCTAAACCTGATTAAAAAAAATCCCTTTGGTTCATGCCTCAGGTCCATATAGAAACCAAAAGTGCCAGCCAGATGTTTGAGCTGATCAAGAAGAATCTGACCCACACTGAAGCTTACCCTCACCTGCTGTCCACACTGCAACACTGTCTCATGATGCCATGTAAAACTGTCTCTCCCTTTGCCTACAATTTACCCCAATAAACTCACCTTAATTTTACTTTTGTTTTTTGAAATTGTCAGAAAATGATTTCCATCTACCAACTCCATCCACAGATAAGCAGAGGAGTGCCACGCTGCAGTACTGGGTGTTGTTGGACAGGATAGTTCAGCAGATGGTTCTGCAGACAGACAAAGGTGAAAACCCTGATGTTGCACCTCTGGAGGACTTCAATGTTAAAAATATAGTACGCATGTAAGTTTTTAGGGATCCTTACTTTGAACCATGAGTATTGTTGCCTGAAATTCTGGAGTTTTTTTAATGATGGTGGATGATCAAATAGAACCAATGGAAAGTGCTAATGTAAAGATTATAGTTGCATTTTACATCAGCCAAAAACGTTCAAAGTTTTTCAATGGTCAGAAGGATAATCCTTTTGCAATTAATTTCACAAAGTCTAATAAAGCCTAAAACCTACACCTATGAAACAACATTTACCTCTTGCTGTTGATATAGTGAAGTCAAAACATTAGATGAATTAAACTTCTTCCCAACAACTTTTTCACTTTTCATTAGATGCTACAGAACAAGCACATTTATCATAACTATAAGTGTAGGATAAAGACATATTTCACAGTAACAAAATAAGTATGTTATTACTTTTGTTATTTCTCAACATTTGTGTGTTTTGTAGTTGATGTAATGGCAGCACGGATGCTCATAATCAGAAAACTTTTGAACATGCTTCTGTATTTGTTTCTGCAGGCTCGTCAAAGAGGAAGAAGTCAAACAATGGAAAGAACAAGCTGATAAAATGAGAAAAGGTAAACACACAAACACAATATGTGTGCAAAGGGGAAAGTGAACCTTGAATACAAAAAAGAGAGCCTGGCTTAACTGGTCCAATTATATTTTTCTCCCATAAACACTGCGGGTTTCAAAAGAATATAAATCAAAACAGACAGCTTAGTCAGAATCAGGTTGCCTGGTAGCAATGCACACTGATTTCATTGGCTGATGAGAGGGATTGTGAATTACAAAGATAACCAACGGAAAAAGCTCAAAATCTCAAAAAATGGAGTCTGTCTTGACATAGAGACAGGTCCCTGCAAGCCTTGCTAGCCTTGATGGTACTGTGCTTAATTGGAGTGACTTTGCTGCTCTGCTTTGTCTGAAACTGTCAAAAGGACACATTCCTGTCATGGAAAAGATGTAAAGCAACAGACTAAATGTTATATTTTATACATATTGAGTAAGCTTTTACCTAAAAGGAAGTATTCAGGTGTAACCATTTTGCATGTGACTTATGATATCTCACCACAGCTTAATTGAAGATAAACCTTCATATAAGTCACTCTGTCTCAACTTTTCTCCAGAACATCAGAACTTGCAGCAGCGTTTTGAAAAGAAAGAGAGAGAGTGTGAGGCCAAGAATAAAGAGAAAGAAGACATGGTGGAAATGCTGAACAAGATGAAAGACAAACTGGAACGAGAGAGCAACGACCTCAAGCAGGCTAAACTGCAAGCGGCAGAACTGTCTGCTCGGCTGCAGCAGCTCAGCGCTGTACGTTTACCAACACAACACACACTGACTGTGAGACAGAAATGTCAGCGATCACACACAGCAACCATATAGACCAAGTTTTTGTCATATTGGTGCTATATTCTGTGATCTACAGGCTGACAGGGTAATCTTGATTTTCTCACAGTAACAAGAGAACAGCATTTACAGAGATCATCTCGCTCTTTTTTCCAGAACTCCAGTGTTCCTGGTGGACCTCCTGTCACTTCTGGTGGTTTAGTTCCTCCTGCTCCTCTCTCATCCATCCTTTCTCCTCCTCCTCCCCCTCCTCCACCACCACCACCTCCTCCAGGGGGCCCACAAGCTTTTGGTATGGCTCCATTTGCCCCACCTCCTCCTCCAGGAGCTCCACTAGGAGCAGCACCGAGGAAGAACATTCCTCGTCCATCTAACCCACTGAAGTCATTCAACTGGAGCAAACTTCCTGAGGTACACCTCTTAATGCCAGGCATGTTGGTACTAACATTACTGCTGTAACAACTTCGGTTCTGCTGTTATTACGCTATTACACATACACTGTAGTGTAATAGCAACTGTTGTGACTGGTATACAGTGTTTCTCTTGATCCAAACCAGATGAAAACCTCTAGTTTTATAGCAGTTTACTACAGTGCTTTGTGCTGGCTAAAAGACAAGCTGCTATATGTGCAAAGCAAACCCCTTCATGAAGACCATGGAGTGTTCTCATTGATCCTAACTTTTTACAAAATAAAGTCAAAGTTAAGAGTTGGAGGATAGATGGTACCTGGACAATCATTACTCCTAATTAAACATTTAAATAAAAATACTTTTTTGTTACAGTATAAAATGACTTTACTGTAAACTTGTTGACATATAATTGTTTTCAACCATATACTCTTAGTAGTTGGTACCTCAGTTAACATGTTAACCCATAAAAAAGTTATGTAGTGCAGTTTGTTAACATTCACTTGCTTAATATTATTTTTATTCACTGTTTGCTTGCTTGTTTTTACAAATGTTTAAAAATTATTTAAAAATTTTGATGTATAAAGAAATACCTAATTGACATGAGCACCACTGAAAATGTGTGAATTAGCAGCTGTGAATCTCTGGAAAACAATGGTTAATTGGACCTTAAATGAAGATTATATTGACAAACTGTGGTACTGTTTATTTCAGAACAAGATAGAAGGAACCATATGGAAAGAGATTGATGATCTCAAAGTGTTTAAAGTTCTGGATCTGGAGGAGTTTCAGAAGACCTTCTCAGCTTATCAGAAGCCTCAGGTAACATAGTACACACCAACACACAACATACAGCAACATGCCTGCTGTTCGTGACAATGTAAATTTCTTTTTGTCCTTTGTTTTTTGTTCATTGCTTATTTGTGTCATTGGCATATTTGTGTATCCATTTACATATTTATTTCACGGTGTCAAAGAAACTGACATTGCTCATGCTCAGTCACATGGACAAATATGTTGTCAAAGCACCATATTGTACAATTATTTTCTACTTTCAATATGAGCAAGTACAAGAAGTGTATCATGACACAAGATAAGGCAAAAGTCAAGAGCAGTCATGGTAAATAATAATTTGGGATAGATTTTTTCTCAAGATATTTATCTTTTTCTCACTTCTTTGTGATTACTCATTTTATGTTTTTTTAATTTCTTCATGACTGTAACAGTACTATCAAGATAATAATAAGATCATGATTTGAATGCCAGGTTTTCAGTTTTGGCATCATGGAGATGCGGTGCATTGTGCTGTATTTTGTTGCACTCTGACACTTTCTGTGTTTTAACAGAAGACTGCTGAGGACGACCATACTTTTGTCAAGAAAGTGAAAGAGCTGTCAGTGATCGATGGTCGCCGAGCACAGAACTGTAACATTCTGCTCTCACGGTGAGTGTGCATGTGTGCAGATCAAGAATGAAAAAAAAAGGTCACTGTAGGATGTCAAACGTAAAAGTCAAACATTTAAATGAGCTTAGAAAATAGTCAGTTTCTACATACATAATAATTCCTCCATCAATGATGATCTAATTATATGTGATTGCATTAACACTCACATATTTTGGAAAAAACACTTTGCCTAAATATATATTTTTAATGCATACATTTACTAGTAGTGGAACATTTTTACAGAGGTGGATGCTGTTAACAATCAAGTGACTCACTTGCTGCAATGAGCATGAGTTTATCACAGTTTAAAATTGTGTGTGACTATCAGCTCACTTCTAGCACTGATATTTCATAAAAACTCCTCGTATCAGTGCTTGAAGTTGGCTGTCAGCTACACAGTACTGCCACCTCTGAATTTTACTTTAATTATTACTTGAATGAATGAATGAATGAATGAATTTATTTCGAATATATACAAGAAAATGTCACCATTTATACATACAATGAAAGAGATGACTATAGAGCAACAAACAAAACAACAAACAAACGAAAACAAGGACAAAAAAAGAAAAAAGCTCCATATGTTCAAAAAATGAGTAGGAAGAAGTGAACACTTGGTTAAGCTGTTAGATTCTGCAAGTCTTGTGCACCTTGAACCAGTCCACTCAGCCTTTCTGTCCCACTGCAGCTCACTGCAGCCCACTGCAGTCACAGATGTGAATAAGATTATTGTCCAACCAGCAGAAACATAATGATGTGATCCTTCATTTCATCACATTGCTGTGCAGTTCTACGTTCCTGCAGCTGCTAACACATCAGCGCCTTTTTCTCTGCTGCAGCAGCTGTTTTGCATCTTTTTATGTTCCTCTCTCACAGTTTCTCAACATTGAAAGATTTTACCTAGCCTTATTTTTTCACAGTTTATTTATAAACTCATCAGGCCATTTCTGAGGAATGCTTTTAAATCTGCTCTAACTGATATGAGTGTCTCTGGTAGGAATGACAAAATTACTGCATTAGAACTTAGTGATCACATTTGGTCATATTAGACATGGATAATGCAGCCCCTGCTAATATATTTTTTCAACCTTTTTATTAATTTTGGTTATGTATTCACTGATATCTGTCTCTCTTGTCATAATGATTTTGACTTGTTAATCCACTGATTTAAAGAAATCTGCTGGTGAAGGCAACTTGGTCTACATTTTTCTTCATCTAATGTCTTCTAACTGCTGAGCACCTTTCCAGGCATGCTCGGGAATCCAGAGTTTGGAAAATTCTTTCTGAGAAAAAATGTCTACTGAATTTCTGTGCTTCAGGTTGAAGCTCACCAATGATGAGATCCGACACGCCATCCTGACCATGGATGAACAGGAAGACCTGCCAAAAGACATGCTGGAGCAGGTACCAAGACATACATGTACAAAAAAACACAATTTGAGGACACAGTGGACAATAGTCTGTGTCCATTACTCATTTTAACATGATATTGTGAGACATACCAAGTGTAAAGTGGGATGTTAGTCATCTTGAGTGTCTGAATTGTATTGTTAGAAAAGGAACGTTAATTCCTCTGTACTTACATACTGCATTTCATCTCTCATACATGTCATTCAACTACATAAAAACAAAAACCTGTCTTGCAATAGTTTGTGTTTATTTGTCTTTGTGTCAAGCTTCTTAAGTTTGTTCCTGAGAAGAGTGACATCGAGCTATTGGAGGAACACAAGCATGAGCTGGATCGTATGGCCAAAGCAGATCGCTTCCTGTATGACATGAGCAGGTACACAACAAAAAATTAGCAGTTTATCAAAGTGGGCCCACACAAAGGACACTGTACTTTATCATCAGCAGATCATGTATGAAGGGAGGCATGAATGACTAACTAATGCACCAACCTCTGCAGAGTTAAAGCCTGTAAACTTCTGACAAAACCCAACATCACAGCTGAGTGTGGTCAGATATGGTGACTGACCACATCCAGCTGTTACCCTGTACTACAGCCCAATAATACTTCACAGTTCCTCAAGGTGTGTAAGGTGCCAGTAGTTACCACTAGTATGGTATAGTAGCGGGATAAATTAAGTTGCGTATGTGCTTCAGCTGAAGCACCTGTCGGCTGGTCACATAGCTTCTGAGATCCCCTCCAATCACAGCCTTCTTAATTCAGATTAGAAATACTGCATCTGTTGATACAGCATGTACATCACTTTAAGTAAGTGACAATCTGACATCAGATCCTCTTTACATCATGATTGGTCAGCTGAGAGATTGGTCAGCTGAGAGAGTGAGAAAGTGAGAAAGAGCAAGGGTGTATTTTTCTGCCTTTGTCTGTCTTTCACTTTTCATAGAACAACCAAGTGCTATGAATGTTTTAAGGTGACTATTCTGACACTATATGAAAACGTGTTGTGGTATCTCCCTGAAACTCAGCTTTTCATTTGAGGAGCAATTATAAATGCTTAATTTTCCAATGAGGTTAGACAACATCACTTTCTAACTAGTTTTGTTCAAGCATGACACACTGGTTGTAGCACCTCTTTCCTTTCCTCGACAACCGCTTAAAGTTTTCCAGTATGACGCTTGTGAAGTCCTCTGGCTGGCAAGAATTACATCAAGTAGTACAAAGTTTTGCTCTATATGCTCCTGCTGGTACAATAAGTGACGCTTTATGGACATTTTGTATCAAAATCAACAGTGATAACAATTTCTGTCCCTCGCCAGCATCAACCACTATCAACAGAGACTTCAGTCTCTTTACTTCAAGAAGAAGTTTGCTGAAAGAGTGGCTGAGGTCAAACCTAAAATCAAAGGTACTCTTTTCAGTCCCAAAAGGATGACTTTGTTCACACTGAAATAATTGGAGTGCTGCCTGTGAGCGGATATGACATTCCCTCTGTGTCTGTGTGGTTTCAGCTCTGAGTCTTGCATCCAGGGAGGTGGTACAGAGCAAGGCACTACGTCAGCTCCTGGAGGTGGTTCTGGCCTTTGGGAACTACATGAACAAAGGCCAACGAGGAAATGCTTATGGATTCAAAATGTCCAGCCTGAACAAGATTGCTGACACAAAGTCAAGCATTGACAAGTACAGTTCATAACAAGACTCTGACATCATAGGTCTTTTTTTACCAGAGGATATTTTGACATGTGAAAGTAGGAAGAGCACAGGTGTAAAAATGACAGTGAATGATGACTCACAGTCACACCGACATGACTTACCTACTTGGTAACAGCTGTGCTTTTCCTATCATCAGTCAGAATGTCTTTTGTAAAAATTCAACTGTTTCTCCTGATTGCCATTGAAAAAAATGATATTTGATTGTTAAATATGTGTGTGGTGTGTTTTTAGAAACATCACTCTCCTCCACTACATGATAACTGTACTGGAAAAGAAGTATCCTGAGGTGGCATCTTTCAGTGAGGAGTTACAAAATGTGCCAGAAGCTGCTAAAGTCAAGTAAGAACAAACAGCAGCACACACAGATTAGTCCTATTTATTTATTTATATTTCAATTTATTCTACATTCCATTGCAAGTTACATTACAAGTTACAAGTTGTTCATTTCAAATAAACATTCCCAACTTCCAAACTAAATGTTTCCCAGTGCATGGGATGCTTACAACAGCTGATGTTTGCATGGTAGGTCTGTGAGTTTTACAAACATTTCAGTACACTTCAATAAAGACATGCATACCTCTTGTTTGCAGACACATTAATCCAGCACAGATCAACTAAACAGAAATGGAATTTGCAATTACAGAGTTGTTACAGCTTGTTTCACAACACAAACACTTCATTTAGTAAAAACTGATGAAGAGGTTCTGGCTCACTGTTTACTGTGTGAAAAGCCAGTGATGTTAGGTGTGTTTATTGTGGAAAACTCAGAGTGGGATCTTGTCTGAGTTTCCAATTTGAGATTCTGACTGAGTGATCATCTCATTGCACTTTCCTGCGTCTGAAGTCTTGTTTTTTTAGTTTGGAAGGCAATGGATTGACATCTAATGCTGTAAAATTACAACCCCACTGTTAATCCACAGGAAACTGTTTCAGTTTGAGGTCAAATATGCCCCAAAAAGGTGACCATTATGTTACTTATTACCTCTACCTCCTCATGTCTCTTTCACCATCTTTCTAGTATGACAGAGCTGGAGAAGGATGTTGGCAAACTTCGATCAGGCCTAAAGAGTGTTGAGGCGGTGAGTCAGTAGAGTGCTTTGCTCAGTAGTGTCTAAGTTTGATGATTTACCTACCTAACAACCCCTAAATCCTTCACAGAGAACAGTAACAAATATGGAAAAATTTGCATCTTTACTGAATGACTGAGTCTGTATCGGTGCATCAGTCTGACTGCTTATATTCTATCTGTCTGTCTGGTGTTTGTCATCCTTCTCCAGGAGCTGCAGTACCAGCAGGCTCAGTCCTCTATGGGTCCTGCAGATAAGTTTGTCTCTGTGGTTAGTCAATTCATCACTGTTGCTTCCTTCAGCTTCTCTGAAGTCGAGGAGTTACTCAGTGAGACCAAAGAATTGGTGAGTAATCACTTGTATCTTGTCAAATTTTCAGCTTATCCCTTTAAAAACCTGTAACATCATTACTTTCTTCAGGTTTAAATACAATGAATAACCAGAAACTTAACAGAAACAAGAGATACGGTATGTAGATATGGTACATATTAGATGGTGCTCTCCAACAACATAACTAGGCCTTTTAATTTTCATGTTTGTTTTTTTTTTGTATAATGATTCAGTTTCCTTCCTGTGATCAAATCTTTTTGTTATGAGAGTACTGGAGTTAACCCTTATGTCTTTTTATAAAGATTCAACATTGTACAGGAAGTTCATTCGTATCAAAAAGACAAGAGTGAAGCAAATGACTAAATAACCACCTTCCCATAGCTACCATTGAAAAAATAAGATCATGGCTCTGTTTTTTTTCTTCTGGGTCTGTTTTAATTTTTTTTACATAAATATTTCTTAAAACGTGTCAAAGTGCTAAAACTGCATAATATATGCCATGTGTTGTGAACAAAGACTCATCATTGCGGCAGCAGGGATAAACTTAATCTGAGAGGTTTCACACAGACAGTATGGCCTTGTCATTCACTCCTTTGAGGCTTCAATCTACATGCACAACCAAACTCAGTCAAACACTGTGTTGAACACAGCTTTATTTGTGCTCTTCCCTCAATTTGATTGACAGCAAAAGTTTCAATGCAATATCAAACTGAACAGAAAAAGGATTTAAAAAAAAACAATTTTTGTGACATTTCGTGTACGGGGATTCTAGTTAAACGATAATCTTGTGTTAACACTGAAATTATCGCCTAAATGTGTTTTATTGTGATGCTGTTATGCTCAAACCTAATTGTTATACTTAAAATGCATTATATGCTTTAGATGGAAAAGGCACTGGGACACTTTGGAGAAGATCTGTCCAAACTGCAGCCGGATGAGTTCTTTGGGGTTTTCGACAATTTCCTCACAGCTTTCTCAGAGGCCCAACAGGACAACAAGAACATGGCCAAACGGAAGGAGGAAGAGATGAGACGGGCACTCATGGAGGCACAGGTTAGAACACATTAAAAACTAAGATAAGAAAAAAAAGTACACTAAGCGGATGTATAAAATCATTAATTTGCTGACTATATATGGATTGATCTTTACCAGGTTTTTGTTACATGATGGTTAGATAAATGAAAAGTGCTTTACACTTTATAATTTAATTAGAGCTGATGTAACTGACACCTTGCCACTTTACCTTTTTTCATATACTTTAAGTCTGATGATCACCTCATTCATGGATGGTACAGTAGAGATAAAAAAAACAAATCCCATCCATTCATCCTCTCCTGTTATGATCTCTCTGTTTCTTCTTCTCTAGCTGAAGAAGGAGAGGGAGCAAAAGGCAAAGAAAGCAAATGAGGAAGAGGAAGGTGGTGAGTTTGATGACCTGGTATCCGCCTTGCGCTCTGGAGAGGTGTTTGATAAGGATCTGTCCAAAATGAACCGTCGAAAACAGCGGAGACATAACTTGTTTGACAACAGTCGGGAAAGACCAGCAACAAAGCTAAACAAGTAACAGGACACTTCATGGACAGCAGCACTGCACTGAGAATATTACACCCCTGCTGAAATATAGAAGTGTAGAATATAGAAGTGTCTCAGTAACACTGTGGTATAGTGTTATTATTGTCTCAAACATCCCTAACCTTATCCATGAATCCAGGTTGTATAAACAGGGATACTTTTTTACAGTATATAGAAACACTGCAACCAGTTCTGTACATCGGCCCTTTGAGCTACCATGCACTGGAATTAGTAATGAGAAAATTATTTGTTGCCAATCATCTTTAAGCCATATGTTGTTAGATCATAACTGCCCTGTTATCTGAAGAAAATGAACTGTTTTCGTACAGTGAAGACATTAAGGAATAATTCAACATTTTAAGACTCTGGACAAGCTTAAAATAACTTGATGTGAAGAGTGGAGGCAGAAAGGAGTTTCTAGCCTGGTCCTGTGAGAAGAATACAAAACAAAAAACAAAAAAATCAAAAATAAAATAAAAAAGAAAAAAGCAGTTTATATAGGCTTATATAGCATCATTCAGCATCAATGCTGTTTCCATTAACATCAGTCTGACTGCTTAAATTTCAATAAAAGAGCAGTCACAAGCATAACACTCATCAAAGCCCATATGCTGGATATTTAATCCTTGTTTCACTCTACTCTCACCCAGTTATAGAAACTGAATATTTAGATGGTTGGAGTCTTTGGTTGGTTACCTGGAAATGTTAGGGAATGACTCCAGGAAGCTGCACAGAATGAAGAGCACTTCACTGTTTCTCAAAGCTGATGTTTGTTGAGACCACAAAGTTTTCCTATAGAAATTTTATGTGCACTATTCTAGTTTTTATGTATTAAAAGACCTACCTGAGTGCCTGTCTAAACTGCCTATTACTTACTAGGCTACTTACAGGAATTCATTTCAGATTCAGCATGAGTTTAGTTGGGGACAAGTCTTAACTACTGACCCAAAAGTCAGTTAGTGTAAGTCTCAGGAAATGAATGTAAGTCAGTTTAATGTCCATAGAACTGACCTGAGTTTGTATGTGTTTGCAACCATGTACCATGTTTTTCGAGTCAAGAATATGTGTTATATGATTGACTTCAAGTAATTTTAGCCTTTTCTTGTGTTCAAAATCAACCTGTATTGTACTTAATTTTGCACAAAACAACTTTATGATGAAACAGAAAAATATGAGTTAGATTTGACATGCAGTCTCTTTTGTTTGTTTTTGTTTTTTGTTTTTGTTTGTTTGCTTGTTTGCAGTAAGTTTAGTATGTCTCAAAGTTTCTTTAGAGTACACTGAACCTTTATAAATGTGTTAAGTCTTTGGTACACACAATAGCAGACAATACAGCTGTTTGAAACTGCACATTTTTCAGAGTGTAATTTATGTAACTGTATTAATATATTTAAATATACTATAATAGAAATATACTAAAGAAGAACAATGTTTTCTTTTGTTCAATTGTAATGATTAAAGAACCTCGAAAACAAAGTGTGCTTTAACCCAATTTCGACTGTATTCATCTCCTTTTAAGGGCATGATTTTACAAAAGAAGTGACAAAAAGAAAAAAAATGAAACGAAACTCTGTGTGTGTGTGTAGACACACACACAACCACACATATATATACATATATGTTTTAATATTCAAGAATAGATTATTTATTAGCTTTCAAGAGACAAATGTTTGTAGTTGCTGTCACACACTACACCTTTTTTTCCTTTGATTATTTTTTTTCACAACAGTTAGCAATCTACCTATCTATCTACATGAATGTATGTAACAATTGCTGCATTTACAGAGTTGATGAATTCATTATCAATCATCAGAGTTACTTTAATCAAAACACTTTTTGGGAGGGAACTCCTCTCAAATGTATAATCATAATTGTATTTAGCCAAAAATTTGTATTATCAGCTGATATGGGTCTAAACAGCTATCAAGTGTAAAATTAAAAAAACACAGACATATTATTTATGTACATTATTACCCCCTAACAAGACTTTTTCATCAATTGCTGCTGTAATCATCAACTGCTCCTGGTTGTCCATTGATGGCTTTGAGTGTATTTGGTCAAAAAACTGAGGAATGAATGTATTCACTTGGCTGGAGATAGAGCACCCAATGAAATATGAAAGTGGTTCAATTTTCATTTTTAAGAATGTAATTAATTCAGTTAAATTTTAACCGAAAATCAGCTGTGTCAGTTTAAAAAAAAAAAAAAACTCTGTAAGTCATTGAATGTGTGCGTTATATGTATAGATGGTGTTCCACAGTGTTTAACAAATAGTGTCTGGATCCAACAGTGTAAAATAGTAAATAGCTGCATTTATATGGTGCTTTGTTAGTCTTCTCCACTACCCAAGCGCTTTACAACACAAGTAAGGACACTTTGACATTTAAACCGGAGGGGTCGGAGACTGAACCACCTATAGTGGTTGATTGACAGACAACCTCAGCTACAGACACTCTCTCTGCACTCTCTCTGAACAGATTTACTCTAACTAAAACATACAATGCTTGTTCTGTATGTTTTGAAAGTTTCACTGTTAGTCATAGTGGCATAGTGAAAAGGATTCAGCACCCTGTTATTTTCACATTTTGTGAGTCAAGCGCTTTGTATCTTAATTTAATTCTGTGGTTAGTTTAATTCTAAAACACTCTCAACAGAAGCAGAGGATTATTTTCTTTTCTACTAGTCTTGCAATGTTATCTCCACCACTTTCTCAGCTGCCAGTAGTAACTGACCTGTGGCTCACGCTGTGCACTTACAATACATACAGCTCAATGCAGCATCTCGTTATCAGTTTAGCAGAAAGAGGAATGTCTGTTCTTCTTATGGTATTTAGAATCATACCTTCAGGATTTGTAAATACCCTTGTAGGAAACAATGTAGAAAACAATGATAATGCCAAATACTAATTATGTTGTGTCATTTCAACTCTATACAATATAGGCCATGTGCACATAAAGAGAGAGAGGCAGATAGTGGAGATGACTTCTTCTATCCTCTTGAAAGTTTAGTCAGAATGTATCCAACTCCTATTGTTTCAAGTCCCTAAAGTGACTCTGAGGTGCAGGTCACAGTTACATTTGACAAAACACATTTTGGCTGCATCAGTGTCTGATTACAAATAGCCTTGCTGTGATAATGGCTCAGCTAAAGTAGAACTGTCAGCTGTTTTAAATCGACTGCATGTTTGGGCCTGACTACTAAGACACAGCAGCCCAGACAGAGCTGCACGTCCATGGTCTTGGGTACAGTATGACGAAATGATATAAGAAGCTTCATACCATACATTTGATTTAAAGAAACCACAGAGTAGGCCTGGGGGATGCTAAGGGTTCACGGTAACGGTATATTAGTCTGATATTAGCTCATACAGTGTAATAATTATGAATGGAAAAATTGTTTTGCGCCCCTTGTGGAGGCTTTCGTACACCCCAAAACAAAACAAAGCTGCATTCAAGACCAGATTGAGCAGAGCGCTGTCTGATTGAGCCATCTAGCTCATTATGAAACGTTACCTCATACAGCAGGTCACAAGCTGATGGCAAAATCTGCTCAGCAGTCTAAAATTAGTCGAATCACGGTTTGACATGAAACTGTACTGCTCCTCTGTCTCTCTGCGTGGTGGCACGTTCACGAGCGCCCAGCCCACAAACGTTTCACAAGAACAGCGCCGCGCGAGCTGCTGTTGCTACTTCCTGCATTTACAGCAACAGATGGAAACGGCTGTTTGGAGGGAGCCAACAAACATCGCAGCGGGTCATTTTGTCCCGGTAACCACAAGATAAGCTTTGTGTTTTGACTCCAGCATCGTCCGCTTGCGTCGAGGAGCGTCGCTGCTCTGCCGCAATGGTAGAGACTCAAGCTGGCTGTCTGTTTGAAGACATCCAGTACGAAGACATCCAAGTTGAAGCGGTAAACTTACTGACCAACAACAACTCAATTCAGGACATTAACGGTAGCTCTGCTGTATTGGGGCAAAATAGTCCGGGAGGGGTTTAAGTGCAGCTTTGTGTTTTCTCGGTTTGGGATTTTTTTAAATATTGAACGATGCTTACTATTCAGAAAGCATTCTGGCACAATTATATTTACTGTTTACTGTCCTTTGGTGTGAAACACAGTGAGTGCTAATAATAATTATGATCAAATCATGAATGAGGAGATACTGAAACTCTATATGCACCTCAACATCCAGAGCAAGGCCCCAGTTTTGAAAAGGGCAATCTGGTCGTGAAACGAGCACTGGTAGAACACAAAGTAGCTAACGTAACTTTTAGAAGTGCAGAGTCTGTGGAAGAACAAAATGAAAGCATTTGAAACCTCTCTGCTGATATGTCCTCTTAATCTTGATCAGACTTACGTGCACGGGGCATCTAAGGTAAAAGTGACTGGATCCCTGCTAACCCCTCCTGCCTACCTGAAAGAGTAGCAGGGATAGAAGTAGTAGAATATTTAACTTTAGTGAAATAACTGTTTCTTTAAAGAAAATCTTCAAGTAAACGTGAAATTAACTTAATTGCACTAAGATTAAAGTCAAAAGTAGCTCAGTTAAAATTTGAGCTTCGTATAGTTTGTTAAAAAAAAATATATACGTATATATAAGTACAAATAAAGTACTTGCACTAATTAAGAAATACTGTAAACCACGCACTTAATCAGCTTTTTTCCCCTTACATAATACACACAACAGTCCCATAATTTTACTTAGGGTTATTAGATGCAACAGGTGTGTACTACAGCTGTACTTGGATGTAGTCACTCACACACCCATTATAAATATACTGGATTTAGATAAATGGTCATGTAGGTATTTCTCAGGGTTATCGGATGTGTAGTGTATAATATAATATAAAAAATATTACCGCAGTGAGACTTTTGGTGATCATCATTAATGTAGCTGTAAGAACAAAGTGGGTAGAGGCCAAATGAACTATTAAAACAGTCCAGGAAGTTTAGAAAAAACTGTAATGCAGCCTTTAAAACCAGGAAAACTTGAGCCATGTGATAAAATAACAATATCCGAAATCTAAGAGGATTTATAGTCTATAATCAAACCAGAGTTGCATTTTATGGAGACAGGATATTTTACAGTTTAATAATAAACCTTACTTTCAAAAATGACAGTGCACAGATATATTGGTCTCTATTGATGTAGACTGATTTTACAGCCTGTGAATGTTGTGTGTCTCCTCTGGAGCTACTGATTTACCACTTTTTTAGAGTAGAATTATCTAACAGTTTATTGGGACTTTTTCAGAAACTTCTTTCTATTTAATGATGTCAACTAAAAAATAAACTAAATATTATAATTAAGATTAAACATATTGAAGTACAAGTGAAAGCCCCATTCTTTAAAAATGCATATGCACAGAAGTAGGACTTTGTCATAGCAACAAGAATAAACATAACTCTTTATTTTTACCCCTTATTGCCCCACTGTCATGTTGTTTTTCTTTAGGCTGTTGGCAGAGGGACCTTTGGAGTTGTCTTCAAGGCAATATGGAAAGGAAAGGACGTAGCAATCAAGACCATTGAGAGTGAGAATGAAAGGAATGCTTTCCTTGTTGAGGTACTAATGACACCTTTGTTCTCTGTGCAGCAATACTTATACTGGAAACATGTGGCATTCCTCAAAGAACTTCAGTAATATTCATTAGCTTTTATTAGAGAGCTGTCCTAAATTCTTGATAAGTACTGTAATTAGTTGGAGCAGAAGTCTCCTTATCTTTGACAAATGAAAAATTTTCCTGGAGCCAGCTGTGAAGCTATTAAACACTCACTATTTAGAACTGGAATCATAACAAACCTCCCAAGCATCTTAAAATATTAACAATGAATAGAAATAATAATGTAAAGTTTGCACTAACGCTGGGTACATTTTTGTTTTCAAATATTATTTTATTTTAGTGACATTCAGTACTTCCTAATAAACCAGACTTTATTTTATCATCTGGAGTTAGTAGAATATCATCATATGCTCTCCGTTAAAGTTCTTTGTCCCATTTAAAACATATGACAAATTTCTTGAAAATTAAATATCAGTATACAGAGGCAGCTGTGCAATAATATTGTCCTTAGAATTAAACGTAACTATATTTGTTTATAACTGTTGGTCAATGAATAATGAAATGAAAATATGACTCTTTGTACTGTAAATCAGTGCGTATGGATATTGCACAGTTCTGCAAAGTGTTTCCCTTTTAGTGCAGGCTGCTGTAAATGTATAGCTGACACATTTTGTGGTTCTCTTGGTCATTAACACATTGTGGGAACATTTGATTTTGAGGATATGAGAGTTCACTGATAAACAGTGGCTTGTTTAATTGATTGATTAATTAATTGATTTCACCCTGGTGCAAAATAGATTAAGATTTTTTTGGTTTATTAAAAAATTACTAAATATACTTTAGAAGGCTGAGCAGCTGGTGACTATGTTCAAAAAAGAATGCAATGTCTCAAATATGAAAATAATCTGCTTTGATAAATCATGCTGTGTACAAATACCTACCAGCAGAACATGACCAGGCAATAAGCAACTTTTTTATTCTGGAGCACTGGATGATGTGTTGCTGCAGCAGCACATCAGTGGCTAAATGTGGATGGTGTACAGGTGGTGGCAGCAGACTGGCAGCTGACTTAAATCATGTGCTTAATAAACTTTGTCCCTGTTGGCTGGCTCACCTGTATCATCAGGCAGGGCTCTGTTAGCAGTAAGCTGTTAGGTCTACAAGCTCTGTTGGGCAAACACAGTGCAGAACTCTGCGTCCCTACTGCTGCTTACACTGTATTGACTCTACTCACTGATTTGTTATCCACAAATGTAATGTAAACAGGGAAAAATTAGGTTGGGTCCCCAATAAATAATTAGTTGAGTAAGTGATAGTAACTCTAAAATTATGAAAATACAGGCTATATTGTAGTCAGCACTTTTTTTAGTTTATCATTTGCTGAGAGATAATCCTAGTGATACATTTTAACAAAATTATTTTTCATCCTGTGGGCATTCCGAGGAAAACCTCAGTCTATCTCTATCACACTTCCTAACAAAAGGAAAATTACAAAGTCATATTTTTAAACAATCCCAGGGACAGAGAATTCACAAATTACAGACCTTTTTTGATATTCCAATTTTCAAGGTACTGGAAAAACTTCTAATTGCAAGAGTAGACAGAGCTTCATTGCTGACTGACAGTCAGTATTGGTTGAGAACAAATAGATCAACATCTCTGACACTAAGTGAATGAACTGAGGAAATTACAAATTGTAAGATTAAAAAAAGTAAAGTATGCAGTTAGAGTATTCATAGATTAAAAAAAATGTTGACCACAATATATTAATTGATAACCTGGAAAGGTATGGAATTAGAGAGATTGTGCCAAATTGGTTAAGAAATTATTAAAAAACAGAACAATTTGTCCAAAATGGTGAATTTAAATCAACATATTTGGATAACACTCTTTTAGAAATATCGAAATGTGTTCTCTTTGCAGACGACACTACCATTTTGTGGCAATGTGGAAATAATGATCATCTACCACGCCTGTTATGTGGTGATTGATTTGCTTTCTTTTCAGAGGGAGAGAAGCTCTCAGATGTCATTGTCCTGCAAATTTGCAGATATTTTTGTTGTACTTCTTCTCTGTGATGGATGCTTAGCTGCTTTTCAAAACTAATGCTAGTTGGTTGAACACATAACACATTATCAAAATGTTACACCCTCATCTCATCCTCCTTGCTCATTCTTTTTTCACAGACATCCATTTGGCTCTGATACTACCTCTGCTGCTTGCTCTAAGTGGGAACAACAATGTTATATTTCCGCCTTGAGCAGCCTGTGTAAAAAGGGCAATATACAAATATTATGCAGAGAGACAGATTGATTTATGGATGAATATACTCATGATCATATGTATATTTGTTTTCTGCACAGCTTCGCCAGCTCTCCCGGGTTAATCACCCCAACATTGTTAAGCTGTATGGCTCCTGTGAAAATCCAGTAGGTACACAGCACCCAACACTGTAGTACTAATAGTATTGTAATAATGTTGCCATCTTGTTAGTGCCATTTTATTTTGATATGTGAGTAAACACAAAATAACTTTCTTGAGTAAACTTGAGAGGTCATCACTGGGGTTTTAGGTAAGTCATAACATGAAACGTATTCATTTAATTTGTTTTTTAACACATATTTGTTTCTCCTTTCAAATATTTGTAACTATACAGTGCCATTAGGTTTCACCCAACCTTACAGCATTGTTAGAAGTCAGTGAGGGAGGTGAGGACTAATGCCACCTTCACATTTTCTGGAACTTTGAATTATTTCTTTGAACTGCCTGTGATGACTCTTAAAATAAAAAGTAAGAAGCAGTGATGGACAGTTTATGCGTAGTATACATTAATGAAGCAAAACCACAGCAGTGGAATAACGACAGTAAAGCTTGTATGCCATTAGGAGTTTTATCTGCCAATGAACCACAAGTATTAGTGTTTTAATGTGTTGCATATCAGTAGAACAGCACTTTCAGGAGCAACCAACTGGTACAAATTGACACTCGGCACATAATGACAATCAACTAATATCATGCTGTGCAGATGCTGATTTGAATTTTTTAATTTAACAAAATGAGACACAAACCACATAAGATTTCAGACTCATCCTTTTTTTTAAATAAAAAGCCCAGCATGCTCTGTGGACAGCGCTCAGCTGGGTCCTTAGGAGCAGACTGCCATAGACAGAGATATGCTAGTTTTTAATCCAGTCATGTTGATCTCAGTATCCCACCAGATATGTTTATTGGAATTCTCAAACTCTGTGACACCATTTCTTCAGAGATCACTAACAATCCTCATACCCTAAAAAGAATAGTATTCTGCTCACCACTCACGTCTTTTTAACAGCCAAATCTCATGAATATTAATCAGAAATAGTTGTTGTCTCTTGTGGTCAAAAACTTATATCAGCCGATACTTAGCACAAAAGTGTTTGGGAGCAGAAAACTTGTGGTTCTGTGTAAACACTGTTTAGGTTGAAAACCCACCTTGAAATGAAAATTTTGTCAGGCTGTTGTAACTGAACAGTAAATACAGCTATGCAGCTTTCACTGCTAAGGTAGCATAATTTGTCTTCTCAGGTATGTCTGGTCATGGAGTATGCGGAATGTGGCTCTTTATATAACCGTAAGTCATGTCTAAAAAAAAAATAATTTTTTTTTTGATTTGTACTGAGTTGGTTTCTTGATTAACAACATGAGCTAGTATTTTAACTAATTATTCTTTCTAGTCATACTGCCATTTTAAACCTTTTATATTCTTGCCTGCCTCTGCCCCACATATGTGATTTGAAAGTGTCATCTCATTCTTTGGTTCTCTTTTTGCTTGTCACTTAAAAAAGTCCTGCACAGTGCAGACCCACAGCCCCAGTACACAGCATCCCATGCCATGAGCTGGTGTCTGCAGTGTGCCCAAGGAGTTGCCTATCTGCATGCCATGAAGCCAAAGGCTTTAATTCACCGAGACCTCAAACCACCAAAGTAAGACTCTGTGTGACTAAATAGATCAAAATAATGCAGTTTTGGAGGAGCTGTCAGAAAATTAAGTTGGTGTATAAAGCCATGAAAAAGAGATTTTTCATGTAATCTATTTTTTTATTTAACGAGAAGCTTTAAAATATGCTTTAAATAATTAATTTGTTATCAGCTATGACTGTACTAACTTGAGGAGGCTACTTATCCCAGCTAACAATCAAAATAAATTTTTATTTTAGTTCATTTTTATCTATGTATGTGGCATGACTCTGTGGATGTCAAATGTCTGTTTGTGGATCCTCTCTCTGTCTGCCATCAGTCGGGAATAAAACCTACTGACTTAGATTTCCTCACTTTTCCTCTGACGATATTATGTTTATATATAAAATTTATTTATATATAAAATTTTTAATCGCAATTAATCCCATTAGTGTCCTGCGTTATTAACGTGTTAACTTCGACAGCCCTTATTGTTATATTAAAATTTTTTAACAACTGTCAATATCATCGGATTCAACTTAAATGCTATTGTTCACTTGTCCAGCCTGGCAAGCAGGTCAGAAATCTACCTCCTTAAAGCCAGTTTTTACTTGCTTCTAATTGTTGCAAATTATTATTGCAAATATAAACTACCCCTCACCCTCTTGTTGCCTTTGAAGCAAAGTCAAACTTATGTTAGTGTGGCTAGCAGTCTTGAAGTAGTGTGGGGCAGCTGAAGTTTTGGGTCCTGTTAGCATATTTGTGCTGAGCTAATCTCTGTTACTGCAGTGATATCTTGATGTATTACTGTTATTACTGTTATTATTTGCCTTGGGTTATCTAAGACATTTATTCAGGAACCCAGCATTTCCATGAAATTTACAACAATCATAATCCCAAGAGAATAAATTATAATAACCTCTATCATCTGACCTCCCATCCAGCACTTTTGTGAAGTCACATTTATTTGTCCATTACTTTGGGTTCTGACTATATGCTTGATAAGTATCCATCTACATTCATATATCTCACAGAGAAAGAGAGGAAAAATATTTTACCAAAGTTTAGCAGATCGTTTGCAGTTTATGAGAACCTTTCTGAAGTCAGTGATATCTGTTCACCACGCTGTTTCAGTTTGCTCCTCGTGGCTCGTGGTACTGTGCTGAAGATATGTGACTTTGGGACAGCTTGTGATATTCAGACCTACATGACCAACAATAAAGGCAGTGCAGCCTGGATGGCGCCAGAGGTGTTTGAAGGTGAGCCAGGGACACCCCTTTCATTATTTTATTCTGGAGCTCCATCCGGGAACTGGTTAAAGCAATGCAAACTGCACTGTTGTCATTAAATACAGTAACAAACAACAAAAAAAGAAGACAAAATCAAACCCTCTCTAATACAATTTTAATTGTGCAACTAAAACAAATCAAAAGATACCTCCTGAAAGTATAATCCATTATGTTCATTTTACTTGTAATGTACAGTTTTTCTTGTGTTGCAGTGTCAGCATCTGCACTTGTGTTTCTGTAAATCATTCTCTTTCATTTTATTCATAAGCCAGTGTATGTGGGGCACATTTTTTGCAAGTAACATGTAAAGTTACACACACCCTATTGTACCCATTGCAGTATTAAAAAAACAATAAAAAACAAACAAACAAAAAACTGTAAAGCATGATTAAGCACACACCAAGTTGGTTCATAGCTTGACAGCACAGTACAAGCTGAGCTTTATTTTAACCTTCATTTTTGAATTTTAAATGAATACAGTAAATCTAACTTTTCTATTTGTTCCTCAGGCAGTAACTACAGTGAGAAGTGTGATGTGTTCAGTTGGGGCATCATTCTTTGGGAGGTCATCACCCGCAAAAAACCCTTTGATGAGATTGGTGGCTCTGCATTTTGTATAATGTGGGCTGTCCACAGAGGTGAGCATTATCCTGCACCAAGTGCAAATGTGCGGCTGCTTTGGTGATGTGCCTTTTTGTTTTCAGTTCCTTTCTTGACAATTACACAAAATCAAATGACTTATGTGTGAAATGGTTAAACTACCTGCTGATCTGACTAAAAGGTCTTCACCAATTTACACCCTAAAATGTGTTTACCAATGTTGTTTACTATTGTGTGGGTTAAAATGAAAAACCTTAAATGAAAAAAAAAACTGTCACTCAAGCCAGTTACAGTTGAGACTAAAAACAAGTTTGAAAACGGAATTAAATCTTGGGTTGTGGAGTTGAGATCTTTGTAGCCTGCTCCTTATATCTGCTGCAGGCTAAAGGCTCCAGGCTTCATTGCTCAAGCTATTAGCACTACCTGACTCAGATTAAAGTATGAGGTGTCAAATTGCATTGTGGGCAATTTAAGTGCCAGATTTTGACAAATAAAAAGACTGTAATGGTTTTGCAACATTATTTTTTTTTTCTTTCAAGATGCTTTTGTTTAGTTTCTTTTTTATGCCAGATCTGCTACAAGTTTGAATAATCACAAATAAGCACCTAATAACAGACAGCTGACATAAAGAAGTAGACAGTGTAGAGTTCAACATCTAGAATTTTAGGAACTGGTGCGATTACACCTGTGATTCATAGACATTCAATGGGTATTCAAGAAGCAATGGTGAAGAGATGTAATTTAATGCCTTTTAAAATGTCCTTTATCTGTCTTTTATCATTTTCTGTCAATTGGATACCCTTTGTGTTATTTCTACATGGTGTAGGCTGTTTTATAAACAAACAGTAGAGCAACCTAAGTAAACACAATCCCTGGCAGGGTAGGAGGAACATAGCACTTGTTCACAAGAGTAGGTTACTTTGTCTCCCTCTGCTGTCAGCCTCTGTGAACATGTAAGTTGACAGCAGCTCTCTTTTGACCATTTGGGGCTTCAGTGAGAGTAAATTGAAGTTAAGCATAGTCTAGTAAATTAAAGGATTGAGATGAAAGCTCCACTTTGCTGAGCTTTTATGTTGTTCCTTCCCTTGCAGTCATGTTTTGAATCAGTGTCCTCAGCAAAAATTTTCACATTTGAAACTTCCAGGCATCTGACTGAGTGCTTACTGTGATGCAGGTACACGGCCTCCTCTGATAAGAGACCTGCCCGAGCCCATAGAGACTCTCATGACTCGTTGCTGGGACAAAGAGCCCAGCCAGAGACCCTCCATGGAGGAGGTCAAGAACACAATGAGTAATCTCATGAAGGTATACCTACAACCTTAATAATATATAAATATATATAAGATATTCATTAAGTGTATATTGTTAATATTTAGCATTCTCACCTGAGCTTTGTGTGACATCTTTTAGTTTTCTAAAATAATTGACATCATGTTCATCACGGTCACTCCTCTGCAACCAGCAAGCCCACAAACCATACTTGAAAGATCAGCTTCATTCATGTTCCTTTGGAATGTAGCTGCACAAACTTGCTCAGCTCAGTACATACAATCATGAGAATTGAGTGCATATTCTCATTCCTTACTAACCACTTTCCTAATATTTTGAAGTGTTAATTTAATGGTTTGTTAATGCCAACAGATTTTGAAACATTTTCCTTCCAGTGAGGCTTTATGAATGAGGTCAAAAAAAAAAAAAGCTCTCTTTAAAAGCGCTAATTGGTGTGTTTTGTTCCTCCAGTACTTCCCAGGCTCTGATGAACCCCTCAAGCTTCCTCACCAGTCTTCAACTGCAAGCTCAGGTAATCAACAGCCCTGCAGCTTTTCAAAATGCATGATTTTTGGGTCGGGTCTGTGTGTTAAATTCATTGTACATTTCAGGCAAAGAAAGTGTTTTCATGAATCAGTCTCGTCTGTGTGCAGGCTCGTATGCAGACTGTACCATCAACAGCAACAAAAGTGATGACAACACAGAACACAGAAACTCAGTCGGCAGAGAAGAAACCCTGAAAAGTTTCGAGGCCAAATTTCCACTACAGTTCAAGCCCTCAAAGGTAATACAACCATAGAAACTCATCAGGATTATACTGTTGGAGCTGTGTCTATGTTTAAGCTGATTTTATTATGTAACCTCTTCTCTTCCCTCTCAGACAGCCACACTGCGCACTGGTCTGTCCAGGGTTTCCAGTATAGACAGTCAAACGGGACGCTCCCAAAGCCCCACCCACTGCACCAGTCCTCTAACCACCACCGGCCAGTCAGAACTGAGGATGACGTTTAGTCCCACAGGTAGGGAAGAAGAGCTGATACTTCAGCTGCAGTCAGACCAAAACCCACTATGTGAAAGGGATGATACAAATACTAGCAGGCCAGCAACAGCATTTAAAAGTGTTATTTATTATACAACGTCATCTCAGACATTTTACTGTCAGTAACCTCTGTCAGGGTCCTTATCACTCACTATATCCATGCAAGTCCTTTGATCTCAGCTGCCTGGATGGTTTTCACATGCAGTTAGCAAGAATTTAATCAAACAGAATTTCCCGAGTGATGGGGTAGTCCCTCCCCACTCTCATAGTGGAATGTGTCTCACCCTCAGAGAGACTGTTTCCAAAAATTACAAACTCTATCAGTAATACAGTTTAATTTATTACTTCTATTTAAATTTTTTTTATGGTATATGGCAGGGCCTAGACTCCTGCTATATTTGTTTTTTCTCCACTGCTGTTTTTGTCAGTGCCTCTATTTGACCCAGGTTAGGTCAGTGCTGAGCGCACTCCAACACAACACAAACACACACGCAAAGCAAGCAACAGTCTAACTTCATAGGAGAATGAGGTAGGGAGAGATGATAAAAGGAGCTTATCAAACACATATTAAACAAGATGACCTTCAAAGCTTAGCTTCACAGTTTGTGTTGTACCTATATGAGAGGCTCCAACAGTCTGAAGTGAAATGCATTTATAGTAGTTTAAAACAGCAACCCTCAAAGGCAGAGTGAGAAGCCATTCATCACAGTCAGAGAGGAAAGGCAATATATTGGTGTTATTCACATTTTCAAACAGTCTCATACTGAAGACATCCATAGTTTTGTACTCTGCTGCTTACAAAAACAATGGCTATATATATAATGGCTGTCACAATGAGTGTTACAAAAAGTTGAAGTGAACTTGAACTGAGTTGAAATGGGGCTGTGAAGGGACATCGATTTAATGATAGTAAAATAAGTCAGTCACAAGCACTTTTCTCTCTACCCTTACAGACACAGCTCTTTACATCTGCCTCTCATTCACCCATTTACAAAAACACACATACAGCTTTGTGACCAACTAGCCTTACCTTTGGGAGCGAGTTCAGCTTTAGTGTCTTGACTAAGGACACAGTAATGTGCACAGGAGGAGCTGGGAATTAAACTGCAATCCCAAAAAGTCATTGACAACCCACTTTTCCCTGAGCCACAGATTCCCTCATAATTTGAAATTATGTATTTTCCATCAAAGCACCTGCACCTCAGCACTTTTAATGTTGCTCTTGTTAAAAGGACCTCACTACATTGCATTGTAAAATTATACAGGCTCTTGCAGGTATCCTATGAAATCATACACATTATTGTGCTGCGAAATTAACATTCAGTGAGGCTCAGCTCTTACGCTTAACATTGCCTTTTTCTGCATCCATCTATCCAAGCCTGGTTAATACATAAGACAGTCTTGGGATGTTAAGTGAAATCTCTACCAAGACATAAATATAGGCATGTTGCACTGTCGACTGTGTTCCTCTGAGGGGCACTACACTTCAACCTACCACTGGTGGTATCAGTGCAATTGTGTATGCTTTTGCTAAAAGACCTTTTCTACAATGTCAGTGATGCGTGTGTGTGTGTGTGTGTGTGTGTCTTTAGCCACCAATGGTTTTGACAGCTCCATTCCCATGGCCTACCTGTCACTGGATCACCAGTTACAGGTAAGGTGAAAATTTCTTTGTATTTGTGTATAACTGTAATTATTTATTATTATTTATTATTATTTTTATGTGAGTACATTTTTTGACCTTAAAATTATAAGGAAGATGGTCACTAAAATGCTTTGTTTTGGTCTGCTTTCATACTTGGTCTTAACTGTTGTTCATCCTCCTCAATTTTCTGACTATTTTGTCACAGTTGTGTAGCAGCTACTGTTGCAACAGTGTAACTACTTGAGAATAATCAGTTGAGAATCAGGCTATTGAGGTAGTGTGCTGGTGTAGAATTCCAGTTGCTGTTCAAACTCAGTCTAAACAGTGGTTTTGCTTTGATGTTTGATGTTGTCTTGATCGATGCTTTTTTAAAACCTGTGTAGACCCTGTTCTGAAACAGTGTGTATCACTTTTCAGCCTCTGGCTCCGTGTCCAAACTCCAAAGAGTCAATGGCTGTCTTTGAGCAGCACATCAGGATGGCTCAGGAGTACCTTAAAGTCCAGTCTGAGATAGCTCACCTCATTCGGAGGAAGTAAGTCACATCTTAAGTTATTGCATGTGTTTTTAGAAACTCTCACAGATGCATTCTTTCAAGTAATCAGTGTAAATTACATACTTTCTTTAT
>JAPZDV010000007.1:24132295-24177711 GCA_029814665.1 Acanthurus lineatus
CTTTCTTTATACAAACCTATGAAGCGGTGCAAAGATTTTTCATGAGCACTTAGGAAAAAAGTAAGAAAAATTAAGAGGTGTGTTGTATTTTAATCAGTTCCTCCTTAAAAAGTGAGTGAAACTTATTGACCATACGGTAACTATTCTCAGTGTTGGATTTAATAACTTCACATCTCTTTTTTGTCTTATTTCTCTCTGTTTGTTTTTCTTGATACACAATTTTCAGCTAGTCTGGACTGCTACATTTTACAGTTTTTTCATGGTAATGTCTTCATCCAGAGTAGATAAAAAAATACATCAGGTTAAATAAAGTGCTGCTCAACCAGCTGTTAGTCACCAGACTTTTCCTCCTTGCATCTGTATACGTCTGCTGATGATCAGAAAAAAACAAAAAAACTATTCTATCATTGAGTTACCTGTTAGTTCTTTAGACTCTGTGTTTGTTTTTGAGGTTCATATTCAAGAAGTAGTGTGACTAGGAAAAGTCTTTTTTTTTTTTTACCTTGTCCGGCAAACTGAGCAGAGTAACAGGTGAGAGAGAGACCTCAGAGTTCACCACATGTGCTTGAAATCACAAATGTAGTGTATTCCAAAATGAATTACATCTAGTTGATACATTTCTATTCAGAAATATAATCTTTTGTATTTTTATCATCAAGAATAAATATTTTTGAAATACATGAAAGATTTTCAAGGACATCTAAAGCCGCTGGCTCCTCTGTCACTCTATTCCTACATTTAAAGGAAGAGTTTAACACTTGGAAAAAGGCTGATTTGTTTCTTTCTAAAACAGTGAGATAAGAATATCAATATCTCATGTTGTATGTTATGTACGGTACTGGAGTCAAGTTAGTGTTTTTTGCTCACCTCAGCATAACGACTGGAAGCAGCTGGCCTTGCCCTGCCTAAAGTTTTAAAATATATCCACCACCATTTTGAAAACACACATGTTGAACACATTTATTGTCTTAGTTTAATCTACACACAAACAAAAAAATCAAGATGACAGTGTACCATTTTAAATGGAGACAGGGGCTGAAATTCTCTCTTAGTGAACAACAGTGTATCCATCCCCTGTACCTCAGTGTTTTTGGCTGTAGCACTTGTTGTGTCTGTAAAGGCATGATGGGATCAAATTTAACAACGTCGCTGAGTTGACAAGATTCTGCTTCACAAAACAGAATCAACAGTCAGGATAGCTGATGGCTTCTGCCTGCAGTCTTTATGCTAAGCAAAGGTAAAGCTATCTATGCTCTGAATTCCTATTTCTAAAAATGTCAAACTATTTCTCTGAAACATGGAATACATTAACATTACTGGTTTTATCTGTCTGTTATAGTAATTGCACTTGCTGTTCTTCAGAGGGGGCTTCAGCATTAATGTTGCTCACGCCTTCATTCAGACATGATGGCACATTTTATGGAGCTGCGTACTGGCATCTAAATTGGCACCAGGTGTGCGAGAGGGAGCAGAGAGAGATGAAGAGAGAACAGGAACAAGTTTAAAAAGTTCTGACAGCGAGGAAGAAGACAGTTTTCTGTTCCTTCCTATGCTGCATCACTAATGGATTGCACACATGATGAAGCCTTAAAAACCATTGTAAATGTAAAGGTTATTGCAGTGATTATAATGTTTAAACTAAAGAAAATCTTTCAAAATAATTCTATCCTTTAACATTGTTTGAAAGTGAACTCTGCTTTTTGTTCTAGTTATCCAACAGTGCAGGGAATGACAGAATGTTACGCTGTTTGCTCATTTGCTGAAAATTAAAAGTACATGGAGAAACTTACAGTCAGTTTATTTGGCCGACCTTGTTTGTCCCGGTCACACTGTGGAGAGAAAATAGTTTGGTTAGGCTGATGTAATATGAGAAAGTCTTAATATTTACTCTTCCACAGTGGGTTGCAATTTATTACTGAGATAACTGAGATAATGCATGTTTGTCAGCGATCTTAAAAGGCTATAAAAAAGTACAATCCTGATTCCTGAGGAGCTGTATAAAACATAATAAACAACGGAATGGTGTCTCTGTCAGTGACTGCTGCTACTGTAGCTGTTGATTAAGAAAGCTAATTAGCACAGCAGACTCAGAGGATATCATGGCAGAGACAAAGATGCAGAGGAGGGCATGAAGGTGTGAGGCCAAGATGAGAAATAGAGAGAATGAACAAATTAAAAGAATAAAAAACATTGGACTGACTTTTAGCTGTTTACAAAAGCTTTAAGAAACAAAAGGAAAAATACTTCTTGCTATAGGGCTAATATGAGATGGCTTGCAGAGTTAGACATTTCTTTTTTCTCAATTTTTTTTTGTTGTTCCAGCATTTTCTTGCAATGTTTTGAGTGTATTCAAACTTAGGTTTAGCTGGTCACTGTTGTAGCCAGGTGTTACCAGCACATTGTCTCTGGTTCAGGTTACCTAAGCCTATCATGCTGCTCTGTAATGCCCTTGTAAACTTTGTCTGCTACGCGGCAAAAATGTCTGACAATGCACTTTGGCATGTAATTTAGTTTAGAATTGTGTCATGTTGAAGGTAGTTTAGAAATGTAACAAAACCAACCTGATGAGATTTGCCTTTGCTAAAAGTAAATGCATGTAAAAGTGATCAGTGTATTTTCAGACATAAGAAGTACATGTTATATTGTATTTAGATTAACATGAAGAGGAATGTGTCTAAAAAGGCTATAATTATCCATTTCTGCCCTGATAGTGAGTGACTGTGATGCTCCTTTTATTTAGACAGGAGCTGGTGTCTGAGCTGGAGCAGGACCAGAGGGAGCAGCAGACCTCATCCAGACTCATCCAAGAGCACAGCAAGTTACTGGAGGATAACAGCAACCTGTCGACCCGCTGCCTGGGTCTGAAGAGCAAACTGAGCCTGATCAAGAGTCAGAACCAGCACCACAGCTAGTCAAGGAGGCTGGAGAGCAGCACACAGTCTACATCTCCCCCTGTTGTTTTTCCTGTGTTCTCTTCTGGACTGCTTCTCTCTCTGAAGGGTAACAGGAACTGACTATAAAATAAGGAAGCCCATTATTCAAAGAAAAAAAAAGATATTTTATCTCACAATGCAACGTATCAAGATCACTTTATAATTCAGTGGTTAGTTTGGGTTTACAGGCTTATAAGTCCAATTTAAATTTAAGTTCACACTCTTTTTGTAATGAAATGTAAACTGTAATAATAAGGATCAACCTTGAGCCTCTGAGTATCTGCTATGGCTTTGGTTGAATGACAAGTGACACCTGGTGATAAAAGTTGTCCAAGGAAAATTCTGGTATTTTTCCACTTGGGGTATTGTTGTTAATTTGTGGGGACTCTAGCTGTGTCAACTTTTCACTCACCTCTGTTGCAGAGATTTGAAAAGCTCTACTAAAAAAAAAAAAAAAACCAGAAAGCTTGCAAACCCTCTAATACTTTCATTTCAAATGCTTGTGTTTGAGCTTGACCTGAAAACCAGAGCCATAGATTAGCTTTGTAACTAACTGCATAGGGACATACTGACCAACCAAGCCTGTAGAGCTTATATACAGTGCCTCATTTTATCTGAGTGTTATTTTGTACAAATTGTGAAGTTATCATGACTAGGAAAGTCACAATAGTTACAATTAAAGCCAGAATGAAACTACTGGACTTTCATTTTTCCACTAGCAAAGTGGAAGCTAGTGAGCACCGTTGGTTACAATACCACAGAACACATGTAGCAAGTAACTGTGTCATGTGTCTAGATCAGTGTTTTTCAACAGGTGTGCCACGGCACACACCGGTTGAAAAACCCTGGTCTAGATGGGGGTGATAAACGACCACACATTATGAATTCACAGCAAAAGGTAGCTATGTGACCTCCATACTCAGATTATTGCTGTGTGATTTGAATCACAGAGCAACATATAGAGCGTTGAAGTCACAGTTAGAGCTATCTGGTAACAGTATTAGACCACAAACTGGTTCAGTCAGCAGAGGGCCCTAAATATTTTTTACCTTAAGTTGTTGGAATTTAAGTGATAGAACAATTTTTAGTGCACATGCCACTTTTAATTAGAACCAAAACCTCACTCCCACTTGAGAATACCAAGAAGGCGTGGTCACTACAGGAAAATAAGTGTCATAAAAAAAAAGTTAACAATGCTAAAGGCTAGCGTACCTTTTGTTACCTTGAGGTAGAAGAAATGTAATTCATTTGTTTGAGATAAAGAGCTTTTTAAAAATTGGTAGTTATCACATCGTCTTTAGGTCTCCATACATTGGATGATGTGGCTGATCATAAAATATGTTGAAATGTAAAGTTCAATCTGTTGGAATGATATTGCTTTGTTGAGACCAAAGAAATTCTCATAAAGTGGTAATCTGAGTTGGACCTGAAGTTTCAGGTGTTGTTTCCTTTGCTTTAAAGATGACTTGCTCTTCCACCAGTGAGTTTTGTTTAGTATATTTCCTTTTTTGAATTGTTGAAAGTAACTGCAAATGTAATTTGTAAATTCTTACTTTTTTATATTCAGTCTATCACACATTTTATCATGTTTTATGAAAAGAGGAAAGGCAGTTACGTGGGTGGTATCATTTTAAACCAATTTAACTGTGAATACAAGGGAATTCTGCTCAGAGACACGATGCCTCGCAGCAAGAGAAAAGCTTTGTTGAAAGGATGTTTAAAATAGAAATAACTGTGGAATTATTCCTTTTTTATCTGCTTGGTTTCTGTTTATTTGTATTTTCTTTAGTTACTGTATGCACAAGGTTACATTTCACAGAGTTATATTTACTATTATTCTGCACTCATTTGGTTTCAAAGAAATCTTCAACATACTTTGTACTCTCACTTTACTTTCTATGGTAGTGGTTTATTTTGGGATGAACTGTTGAATAAATGCATTTGTCGATACATTGCCCAAGTAGTTTTTATGTCCTGTTCATTTTTTCTATCTTAGTCTATTTCATAAATACTTTTGATTGAAGCATTCAAATTCCTAAAACTTCATACAGACTAAATGATATGCTTTTTATTTATTTTATTGTTGCAGTTCAACAGCGGTTACAACCTTGTAAATTGTAATGCTACTGGCCAAAATTAATTGCACATATTTGACCCAGTTTACTTAGTAATGCACAATTAACTTCTCCAGCACATCAGAAGTACTGTGAACTTTAGTGCTACATCACCAAGTCAGACAAAATGTTATATACTTAGTGGACTGATCATCTTGAAACTGAGTGTTCTGTTTGGTCATAAAAGAGAACGTTATATGCTCAGCTATCATACTCAGCTTACATACAAATATAAATGCCTATGGAGGTGACAGACAATCCAATTGCCAAGAATCAATGCAGAAATGATAAATCCTGTAAATGACATTCATGTTGAAACTTCAATTTTCATTGTTGAGGGTCTGGTTAGATTTTGACACAAAAAACAATTATACCAGAAACAGTGTAGTAAATTCTTATGATATCCCCCTAAAGAATATCTGACTTGGTTGCCAGAAACACAGTTAGAGAGTCTCTCTGTTATTAAAAATACCTGGTTTTGATGACATAAGACACAGCAGGAAGTTTTTCCAACCATAAAATGTCCTGATGGTCGGTAAAATCACCTTGTGAAAACTGTCTTTTGGGCTCATGATTACTCCTCACATTCCTACAGCTGTATTTACTTTTTAAATTTTGGTTCTCCAGATAACAAGCCTCTGATTTCATTGTGATTTTTCCACATCTGAAACCAAAATTATGCCTGTCTGATGACATTGCTCTGCAGTTTCAAACTCCACAGGCTAAAGGACGTTAAACTTAATTTTGGCCCTACTAATGTTAAGGCAAAAAATGGGCTTTGGAGAAATATTTTAACAAGGTATTTTAAATTCAACTTATCATAAGTTCATCATTCTACCTGCAGTAGCAGTGCATACGGCCTGATGTTAACATAAGGAAACAATGCAGTAATAAATACACAAAATGGTACAGAACCAAACAGTTAATACAATTAAAGATTAATATGATTAAGTTTGTAAAAAGGGAAAAAAAGTATTATGTTGAGTGCACATATTTTCACAAAGCCTTTATACATGTTGTAATTATGAAATCCTGCTGAAATCAAATCAAAAGCATCCGGAAAGATAGCGGCAGTTAGACAGTAAGAGATGGCTTTAGACATTCATACCAATCACTCACAAACTCTGCATCCGTATATTAAAAAAACATGTATTATTATCTTTTCTAATTTCATGCTCAGTTTAATTTACATCTTTTAAAAGACATTTAAGAAGATAGTCGAGGATAAGTTGGGAATATATCTTTTGTGAGTAAATTGAGAAACAAATGAGGTGAAACAATTTGTCCCAAAAGCACTAATCATCATCAGCAGCTACAGTACAGAAGGCTATTGATGTTAATAGTCATTTCTACTGGAGGTGTGTGTGTCAGGGGGCCTGGATTCACTTGAATTCAAGGCTGCAGTTTCCATAGTGATGCAGTGGTTTTTATAGATCCCAGTACACTCTTCAACGCCAGTTTGACATGCTCTGTGGTAATTTGGTTTTACACACACACACAGAAAGCTCCTGGATGATTGGTTGGACTGAATTTGAACCCATCACCCGATCTGTTATGATGGTACACACAGCTTCATTTGCCTTAGGAGGAAGCCAAAACACAAGGGTGTGCTGGATTTGTAACCTCCTGCAAGTTAGACCTTTTTATTGGGTTAGGCGATTCTTCAGGACTCCTACACCATGCTAATGTAAGATATAAATAAAACATGATTTTGTCTCAGAATGTTACAGATATGGCTCAACACAACCACTAATCTGATGTCAGAGAGGTATTGTGGGAAGGAATTCCTGAATTTATCTCTCTGTCTGAGAAGCATTTCTGACAGGGAATACAGTCTCCTTCAGGCAAGCAACCCCCTGCTACATTAACCCCCTCTAATACAACGTACCCAAATCTCTGACTGTACTGTTGGTTTTTGATTTGCACTGTGGATTATGTGGACATCAAGTTTGTGCATGTTCATATAAAAATAGGTCACCATAAATTCACTATTTCTTCCAGTTGGCCAAAAAGTATTTGAAGGAAATTACTGAGATCTGTTTCATAGACTTGTTACTTCAGTAGAAACTAATGGCCTTGCTGATGAATACATACCATGCTCATACTGGGAGGAAAGAGTTTGGGGTTCAGTGTTTTGCTCGTGGACACTTTGAAAGGATGAAAAGTAGATCAGGAAATGGGTGCACCAACCCAATAAATGGCTGACCTGCTCTGCAACCTGAGTAACAAACAATGCAACTACAAATGTATGAACCCATGGCACATAAGAGCTTTCCTCAGTGACCTTACTTTGGATTGATTACTCCTCCAAACATTTGCTTGAGCTAAAAAATCAAACTATATGACACATTTAGAAAACTTGGACATAATGAAAAGAATCTAACAATTTAAGCATCCTAAAGTAAAAATGGGGTTTAACAACAGCCAATGATTTATATACTATCATATTGAATGCAATAAATTGTAAGTTTGTACTTATAGTACATGTAATAAATGTATAGAGATTGTGATATATGATAGCAGTGCCATGTTAAAAAAAATGTCTGAATGCAAACACAAATCATTTTTCTGTATCAATAAATACAGGCAGTTCTCTGAGGTCTATGTGTGCCTTTTGAATGCTGTTACATGTTAGCTTGTCTTTTCTTTGTCATTCCAGTCCAATCAGGCTACCCATGGATCCATCCCTGAGAACATCACGTCCCCCTGCTGAGCTGATCTTAGCTGCCAGAGGAGCTGTACAAATCAGTTCTGGCTATTTATAACATCTTGACATTGAGAATGTGGGCTGATCTGAATCCAGCCGCTCAGAATGAGGCCCAAGAGGTGCCTGTCTGTGGCGAACTGATAAAATGTAACAGCTCTGCCAGCTCCTGCGGGATTACACTCCGTACTAGAAACTGCATCTTACCTACTGTCCTGTTCAGAATGGCCTCAGCACACTACAAACCTGGTTTCATATACATGTCATTTGATTTATACTCTTGCAGGATTTACTCTGAACTGGATCCCATCCATCCTCTTTGCGTTTCAGTCTCATTTGAATGAGATGTAAATTCCTTGTGACTTCAGACAATCTGGGCCCATAACTTTTATTTTATGGTACTTATTGTTAGAATAATTTACCAGGTAAATATATAAATCAAATCCAAATCAATCTGGTATGTCTTTCTAGTCATTATATCTCATTACACATAACATAAGTATAACATATAACAGGAAACATTTAGAGGATCAGGGGAAAGTCTGAACAATATTTCCTGGCGTTGGTGTTGGTGTTGTTGAGACACTTCAGCTGACTGAATAACTGACAACATGACCAACTTGGGAGCCCTGCTGCTAGCAGAGCAAAAGAGTACATTTTACCCAAAATACCAAGTTTTCACATACTACAGACAGAGAGACCTGCTGTATCACAACACACCTAACAGACAGGTTTCTCATGTTTTGAATTAGACTGACATATTTGCTTGAAGACGGTCTGTTTGTCCACACTCTTTCCATCTTTTAGGCTACTTTATATAGTATTTCATCTGAATAAAACTGGTTCTTGATAACCTCACTATCATCAGAGTGCTCTGGCCTCTTAACCATTGCCACTTCAATCAGATTCTTGGACCTTTATCACAGCAGTTGTTTTGACTTGCAGAGAAGAAGCAAATGAAATCACACTAACATTAATGATGGAACAACTTAAAATGTTATTTAAGACATCTGTGTCTGACATGTCAAAATATCTGCAGCAAAAAGGTTCTTTATTAAACCATTATGACACAACATGTAGGCAAAACAATTACTTACTGTAGGAACTGACAAGCAGCATATTATGCAATCTATTGTACAAAGTGATGACAGAAAAAGGACATTTGACAACCCACTAAATAAATCTTAAAAAAGGCCTTTAGCATAGCACTTTTAATTTTCATTGTAGAAACACACAGATATTATTTACATTAGCTCTGGCTCTGTGCTACTCAAGGGTCCCAGCATGACAGTGTAACAGGGAGAGAGCTTGAACATCAGGACCCTTAAACTGAAGCAGCAAAATGGCATTCAGGTGTCAGTCACTGTATTGTCTGAGCTATTTGTTAATGTTTGACATGATAAAAAAAAAAAGTGTTTTGAACTTCTCTGAAGCTCTTCTACCTTAGAGGATAAAATGTTTTCCTGAGTTCAAACCAACCCCGTCCATGACTACATCTAGTTCAAGAAAATAATGTTTCTTGTTGCTCTCTAGATGTAAAAAACAACTTGCGACTAACCTTGGGTTTTAGCAGGCGTGACTTGTGACATTACTTGGATCTGAGCTTTTTGACTTGAAACTATCTTTCCCATAACATTTAAAGGCAAGCTACATTATGTAAAAAGCACATCAGCAATCATTAAATTTCATTTATTTCCTCAGTTATCTAACCTTAAAGCCATTAATTCCCAATAAAATGACACCTATTTTCTCAGATTCTTTTTGTTCAAATCAATCAGACTGTAATGAATGGAGTAGCAAAGAAGAATCATAACTTTCCTAAACCTAGCTCTTGTTAAAAAATTATGCTGGTTAAGGATAAATTTGTTTAGAATCAGAAACTATGAAGTAAACAACTACATACAAGTTACAGTATGTAACTAACCCTAACTGAAATTTAAAGGTCCAAAGTCCATCTTTGTTCAAAATCAAAAGTTAGATAAAGGAAGGCTAAGTATATTTGGCTCTGTTCCTCCCACAATTCATTTTGTCCAGAGCAGAATATAAATCGTTAAGGACTCGAAGCTTAAAGTTCAGGACAGGGACTTGTTAGCCTTTGACTAGATGCAACTTTCAAAACAATAACTGGGCCCCATCTATTTTGATCATTTATTAGTTGTTTCAGTCATTCCCTGGCTTTTCAATGCCACACCTGCATTTGTGGTTTTTAAACTGTTGTTCGAAAACAAAACATACAAACAAACAAAACAGTGATTCACTGAAAAAAAATCTTCCTATGACTATTCCACCACTCAGCAATACAATAGCGGGCGAAATTTTGATGCATGTACTAATGCGCAAATGATTGGGAGATAACACATAAATATATCATTTAGTCTGCACGGCCGTAGAGACAGCATTCATCAAACATCTCCGCTGCATCGTCAAGGCAAGACGGGGGGGGGGGGGGGGCGCGCCAACATCGTAGGAGCCGGGGGGCTTGGCCGTTGTTGTGAATGAGGGCCAGCATGACGTCAGGAAGCCAATGTCAACAATGCAGCTCCTAGAGGAGAAAAGGCGTTTCATCCTAACACACACACACACGCACATACACACACACACGTATACACAGGAGGCTCATCTGCCACACCGACTGATGCCTACGGTCCATTACAGGCAGCGGTTCTGACTGAAGGGCTGCGGGGATAAAAACACAATGTGGACTCAATCTTATTTCTGAGGAACTGAACGAAGACGAGCAGGAAAAACGGGTAAGTCGGACTCCGCGTAGCCAGGATAATAAGCAACCATTGGGCTTTACTACGCCTGAATAACCCAGACTACGGGAGCCCCTTGTCAGCCTTGGATTTGCTTCTACTAATCTGTCTGCTCGCGCTGGCTTTCCTCACTTGTTTGTGTTGTAGACGTGCTGCTGTTGTGTTCACTGGAGTTTGTTTAAGCTCGGTGTCTGTACTCGTTATTCCGAAGCTATGTGCCTACCTGATGTGGTCTGGACGCCGTGGCGGTGTTCCGCCAGGTTAGCTGGGATGCTGGGATCGGCAGCGTGTTGTAGCAAGTGTCTCCTGTTTCTTACCGTTGATGTAACGTCGGGAATGGAGAGTCCTGACAAGTGTTTTCTTCATGTGTGTGTATTTTGACTTTTGTGGTAAACTGTTGTTGGGCCAATGCTAACTTTTACTGAACCACCGTCTAAAAAACAAACACAAAAACAAGCTCACATTATTTCACAAAATGAAAACAGGTAATAATCGATTGTAAGTGGATTATGGTGCCTTGTATCAATGAAGAGCCAGTGCTGTTTGTAGTGTTGTGAGGGAGCACACGCGTCCGTTAATTTTAGGAAGTTGTTAGGGTGTATATTAGTCTGCTTTTCATTCATTAGTTAAACATATCCCATTTCCAAAGAATTCGTAAAGCATATTGAAGGAAGACTGATCGGGGGACTCGTGTTCTGCACGGGAGATAAACGCTGTCATAAGCGGGTCTCGCGCCCCCGTCATGCTGGGGGAGGAAGGGGCTGCAGAGGGACAAAGGACCCAGCCTCCCTCCCCCTTATTCCCGCCCTCAGCTGCTGAACGGTCGGTTTTAGTAAACACCCTCGGAATAAAGCAAGAATTCCTTTGTGCAGGTTAATTTTTACCGCTGCATCTTATCATAGTTTTAATTTTTATTTTTATTTTTTTACTATTTTCTGCGATCTCTCTGAGCATGATGTGTTCGCTGTGTCACTGGCCTTCACTTAAATGACAGTTCGCGATCTTAAATCAACGAGGTCTTCCTCTCAGTGCAGCCTAATAAGTGCAATGCCAAGAAATAGCCCATTCAATATTCCCCACTCAAACCACTGTGTATCTTCAATTTAGATAATATATTGTGAGTGGAGTAAGTGGCTGTTTGTGAGACTTCTTGTAACCATTGTGAAGAAGCTCTGCTGTGGATTCGCTCTTTGTTATCATTCCTGTTAAGCCACTCTCTTCCCTCTTTCATCGTCTGTTTCTCCTCTAATGGGAAAACAGCAACATCAGAGGATTTGCAGCGTTCGGTTTTAATGGGTGTCTGTCTCACGCTTTACACACCATTCTGCTGAATGGAGCAGATGAGAGGTGACTGAGGACAATCAAATATTTACCACCATCACTTCTGCTGCAGACGAGTTATCTTAAGCAAAGTCTACTGAGATATCTGGACTGCTTTTCTGTAAATATTACCTTTTTTTGTCCAGGACATTCATATCTTTAAAGTATCATACTTACTGAAAATCTGAAAAAAAGGTCAGTTTACTTTTCATGGGGGTAACTATCATGTAAAAACAGTTACATAATGTATTCTAAGATTTATCACAGAGATTCTGAGCTACCAACCCTCCAAAACAGGACATTCACCTGGTTTGAGGGGTTGGAAAAAAGATGTTACTCAGTTTCATTTTTGCAAGTGTATGTGACAGCATTTTGGACCTATAAAAAGTTGGCTATTCTTGGTCTCTGCTGTGCAAAATTTGACCATCTAATTTTAAGTGGGCCACTGTGTTCAGATCTACAAACATGAATGTCTGTGGCTGAGTTGATGCAAAATAAAATTCAGCCTTTGTTTGAATGGCCAAGTCTTAGGTGTTTTTCCATTTGCCCTTGTGCTTTCAAAATTCATTGGTGCCAAATGTTGCCAGTCACGTGAACAGGGAGAAAACAAAGGGTTTCAATCCAACAGTCATTATTTACTTTATACTCTGTTATTATTATAAATATGAGTGCAAGGAGAGACAAGGTTAGGACAGGAAACATGAACCACTGTAAGAGATTATTAAAAATTTGCCAACCCATGAAGACCCCTCTTCTCCCACTCAAACAAGCATGCTTTGCACTGACACCAGTTCCAGGTAACTGATATGATGTGCTTGATGGAAAAACACCTAATATAAATAGCAATTCAATGGCCCTTTTATAATGGAAATGCAAACCCTTCTGTACTGAGCAAATGTGCAAAATCAAATCAAGTCAAGCCAAACCGGCACATGTGTAAGGAAAAGATATATATGATGTCTTTAAAAAGTTTTACATGTTTTAATATCTCCCTGTATGTAGGAATTAGGTGGACCATGACATTACCAGTGCAGTGAGGGGGCTGACATGATAGGAACTGCTGATTGTAGTGTAATAGTGATCCATAATAATGTCCTCCCTGGTCTCACAGTCATTATAGTTTAGAAGCTCATGGGAGAGATCACCTCTCTGAAAGTCACCAAAGACAATAATGTAAGCCTGTAGACATTCATCAGGTATCTTTCTTATCAATCACTTTTGACTTTTTTGTGTTTGCAGAGGACAAGCGGTTGTGGTGAAAGAAATCTTGATCATGTAGCTGATATTTAATGATGTACGTTGGAATGGTAGTGAGGGGTTAGCACCACATATCTGATAGCAAGCAAAGGCTGTACCTTCTACAAACTAGCTTACAGCGGAATGTGTTTACATCCCACCGGTATGCATGAAGTAAACTTAAAGGGGCAGTAAAAAGGGTTTACAATTTATTCCATATCAGGAAAATAGTGCTGCAGGATCTCTGTCACTTTGTTACACCAATAAACCAAATCCTCCATATTTTGTTTTACAGTTAAGATCAGTGTTGCAATAAACTGTGAAGGGTTGGAAACACTACTCTACCGATTCACTATGACTCTGAGAAACAGAGACCAATACACATACATGGATCATACATTTTTATTGTGTATGTATTTACTTGCTAAAAGAATAAAGACATTTTGTTGTCTAAATATTTGATATTTTGTTTTTACCATATTAAAGTTAAAACACAGAATTGATTGAAACTAGGGGTGGAAATCGCCAGACACCACAATACTGTTTATTATATGTTTATTATATAAACAATTTATATATATATAAAATTTTTTCCTCACCCTTAATAAGAACCAGAATCATCAAGCAGGATTGGATTCGAAATTAATGTAATTTAAGCTCTACTAAACTCTACTTAAAATTCTTTTCATTAAACTCTGTACAGTGTCCAAGGGGCTGGACATTGATTGGCATTGTCCTTTCACACATGTAGCACAAAACGTGGGATTGTCCATGTTGAATGTGTTGCACGCTGGGAGTTTGCTTTTAGGTTTAGGTGATGGGTGGCACCTAATAAATAAACTGGAATGAAGACTGTTTTTGCATCAGTACCAATACTACTTGTATCTGGACACTGTACTGTTAACCAGAAGTGAAAAGCAATAAACCAGCAAACAGAGAAAAGTTGAGCACCGTACAGTACAGACACTGTACTCTCTCCACTTTAGATCTCACCAGAGAAGAGACCTTCAGTGTTTTGGGTCTCTGTCCAGCAGCAGTGTGAGAACATCAGCATGACCGCTCACACGGTGTGTCTACTCTGGACAATGACCTTTATTTATACTCCAGTGGGTTGCCTTATTGTTGGCTCAGTCGTACGTTTTATTGACAAGGCACCTGGTAAGTCAAGCTAGGGCCAAATGATTGATGAGCATTTTTGTTCACACACACAGCTCAGCCAGTTGATTTGAGGTTAACAGTGCATGTGTGAAAGGGGCTTATGTCTGCCAAGGTCCAAGTGCATGTACTAATTTGTACGTTTGTGAATGTTTGGATTGTACAAGTCAGCATATGCTTCAATGGTACATGTGGAACACATCCAGATTATACAGATCTGCTTTGCACATCTTCTTTGCTGTTCGTATCTTTTTTAAAGTATATTAAGAACTTAAAACTAAAGAAAGAGTATGTCTCTCAGTAACAGATCAGTGTACATTGTTCACTTGATTCTGATTTAAGTCCCTCTTTTCCTATCTTGTCTCTAAAAGCACATCACCACCTTACAACACAGCCTATAGGAATGTTGAGGAATGTAGGAAAGTAGGAATGTGAAGAACACGAAGAGAAGAATGTGGGACATGTTTAGATCTCTGTCTACTTAAACACCTTTGCACACCTGGCCAATCCCTTTCTACAGCAGGCCTCTCAGTCAGGTTGTCAGTTTTGGAGCTTTTCAAAATATTGCAAACGCCTCACTGCCTTTTTGTGACATTTTGAGAATACGATTTTATGACTTTATTTTAATGTCTGAAATGTGTGTAAACGTTTTTACAGAAATTAATCATCTAAAGTTACATGCAATCCAGAGTCTGTAGATGAAGGTTAGTAGACAAAGGCGAGTTAGGATGACCTATTTTCATCTGTTGGCTGAAATATCTTTAGTCTAACAAAGGCAAAGGACTGCTTTTGGGAGTCATCATTTTTCCCATCTTTCTGTCAAAATATCTAAAAGTTTTTTAAAAAATGGATTTATTTAAGAAATCTTTGCTGTAATTTAAAGGGGTTACCTGCCTTGTATGGGACACAAACAACAACAGGCAGATAACACAGTATAGTGATGTTAAGTGAAGCACAGGACAGAGCTATTTCAGTGAAATGTCTGTCAGGAGGCTTTACTGTACATTCTGCTGTTCTACATTCATTGACACAGTAAAGCACTGACAGGCCTGGCACAGTGCTTTGTCCTGATGATTCTCAAATGTATGATACACAAGCAACACTTTGCAAACACATTTCCTTGTAGTACATTGTCTCTTTATAAATTATTTAGAGGGAAAAAGTGAGATTTTCTTCTGTTCATCTTGAAATATCTGTGTAGTCTTTGGGAGTGTGTTAAATTCAACTCCCCTAAACCAGAGAATTAGAGTCATCCAGGTTCTTTTATTGATGTGAATGAATAAAATATTTTTCCACTTTTTTATTCAGTGCATGTACTGCAGTGTTGAAGATTATATAATTTAGAAAGAATAATAAATGAGAACATACATAAACTCTAGTCATTGAAATAGGTTTCCTGAATACCACCAATTTAAAAACAAAAATCAAAATAGAAAATTCTGGTAAATTCTGGAAAATTTCAGCTTCAAAAGTTGAGTGGAAGTGTGAGGATTTTCACATTAAAAGCAAAAGGCTAGAAGACCTTCAGAGTGAAATGGTGGAGATGTGTTGAGCTATAGACGGCAGCTTAATAGATGATTTATGACAATGGATAGCAAGGGAATAAAAATATTAAGTCAAAACCATTAATAAAAAAAGAAAATGCTCTCAACAGAGTAGTAAAATTAACTCTGACAGAGTCTGATAGAAGTACAGTTCTGTAAATGTCCTTTGTATTCATCAAGACAACATGAAGAAAATGCTCTGCATTAATCAAGAAACAGGAAATATGGAGCAAGGATGAAAAGCACTTTTCACAATAAAGTAGTATGGCAGAGAGGTATTCATTGACTAACCCAGGTTCATTGTGTGTCATGCCTCACAACAACCACTAGGGAGCAGATGGACTAACCTTGACTAAAGGTGTGAATGGAGTGATGTGTAAGTGTGCTTCTCTCTGGATCCATTGAGAGCTTAAAATCACATAAACATCCCAACAACAATGTGTATGAAGGCAAAATGAAAAAAAATGACACACTCTATCTAATGCTGCAAACACCAGAGTTTCTAAAACAGATTTTCATGACAGCATAGTGTTTGATTCACAAAACCACAACAATCCCAGTTTTACATGATGCAGAGAGCTTGTTGTCCTCATGTGAGGTTCCCTTGGTCCTCTCTGCTGCTGCCTGTCTGGCAGACCACTAGAAAGACTGTTTGCACAAGACTGATACATAATTTACACATCGCAGCACTTTTACATGTGTGTGGGTACTGTGCAGGTGAGAGGAACTTTTCAAGGGCAGTGTGTGTGTGTGTGGGGCTGTGTGCGTGTGCGTGTGTGTGTTTGCATGCGTGTGTGCGTGTGTGTTTGAGTGAGTGAATATGATGAGCGCACACTATCCCAAGGGGTGCAGCACAGCTCGAGGGCAGACAGGGGAAACTAGACTAAGAATGTCTTATGGATCGCTTTCTCTCTCTCTTTGTCTCTTCCTGCCTCTCTCAGTGTTATTCCTGCCTCTCTCAGTGTCCATATTTCCCTCTTTCAGTCGCTTCATTTTTCCTACTCTGTACACTTACTGTCCCAACATGTCTATTTTTATCAGATTTGCCTCAGTTGTCCCATCTGAGACAAAAGGACTGTGACTGATCAACAAAAAATGTCAAACATTTACTGTGTCCAGCTTCTAAAATGTTTGGATCTGATGCTTTTCTTTTTCACCTACAATAGTTAATGAAGAGTTTTTTTATTTGGAGCTGAAAGTTTTAAAAGCAAGTAAAATAGAGACATCATGCATGTCTCTTTGAACTTGTTCTCAGCATGTTTGACACTTTTCACGTTAGAAATGATAAAATGATGAATCTTGAAAATATTCATTAGAAAAAGCCCTATCAATTCTGCAAAATATCAACTAATTGATTCTTTTGTCATCAGTAAGTGAATGTTGGGCACACAAGCAACACAAAATGGTTTTGAAAATACACTTTGATTCTGTAGAGCAGTGTAATTGAACATGTAGTTGAAAATACAGTAGTCAAATCATTTAAATTAGATTTAACATTTTTAGGCATAAATAAATGCATCTGGCATAATACAATTAAGGAATATATTCTTTGATATGTTATTATGAATATTATATTATATGTTTTATTTATAAAAATTAGTTTTCATTTATTTTCTCAGAATGGCCCCTTTCAAGCCCCCTCTCTGTTATCCAGTGATTTGCAATAGTTAGGCATGGTGATGAGCTAAATGTTAACATAGGCATGCAAAGGTGTGGCATATTCAACATCCGAGTGTACTGCATTAGCATATGCCATCAGCAGTAAACACCTAGGATGGGAACTGATGAGAGCTCATTAGGTCTTCAGGTATTTGGACAGCTAAACTAATGATATTTCAAGAAAGTGGACAAGTTTCTTATTTTGACTGCTTATCACTGGACAGACATGTCAACCAGTTTGAGTTATTTATTTCCTTATTTTACTTCAATATTTTCTTATGGTAAAAATATCTGTTAATACACAAGAAGCAGCTATCAGAGAAAAACCTGTAAACCTTTACAAAATATTGTGTTGCAGAAGTATGTACAGCCTTTCCTATTCTGTTATGCATCACTTAGCCCAGTGACTTTGAGCACAGTTCCCTCTGTAAGTGTCAAGGTAAACTTGATGTGAATTTTCACAATAATGCTGGGGACAGGATCAATATGGTAAGGCAGTCAGTGGGACTCTTATCAAATTAATCTGAATGGTCTTTGGCCACCAAAACATAATTTAATTGCCCTGATCAAAGGCAGAGTTCCTGTAGCTGAAAACAAATAGTGAGAATTGATTCTGGTGTTAACACTTAAGATCAGTTGTTAAGGTATCAACCTGTGCACGAAGAAACAAACAAACAAATGACCAGAACATTGACCTCAACTGAATCTTGCTTCTTCTAACATATTTCAGACCATTTCTTGTGGTTTAAAAGTGAGCAGTCCCACACTTTAAGAATACAGAACTGCTTTTTTTTGCACGATTGCACATTCAATATTTCATGGATCCATCTGTTCACACCTTGCAACAATGAAAAGTGTCACCGGCAGCAAATTTGTCATGACAGAAAAACATCTTCTAATCCCAGTGAGAGGAATGGCATTTCTGACTTTAAAGCGCTTCAGCGACACCAAGCTGCCGCAGCTTATTTGTGTCTTGGAACAGATTTGAACAGCCATTGTTTGGACTTATAAGAGACGCACATAGAATTTCTGATGAGGAGACAATCTGTCCAAGTGAACATATTTGTATCTGTAGTACAGAAGATGTTACTGTAATGAGATGATAATATGTTGAATTTAAGAGGCTTTTTTCCCCCAAAATTATAACAGACAAAAATATGACATGTCTCTCCACCACACTCAGCTGCTACTGCCCAGGGCATTGTTGGCATTTCTGGTTTATCTGGTGCATAACCTTGTCACAGATCTGGCAACCCATCTGGCATGGCTGGCAGTGATTGGTGCAGACAGTGGGGCAGATGGTGAGATCATGGTCAGCTGTTTTGTGCACTGCTTAAATCCACATATTCCATGTAGAGGTTGTGAGCTAAAGCTAAATCTGTTGTTTAGCTCAGGGTGTGTATCTTATCATTGTGTCTGGGGGACACAGCTAATGGAGAATAGGAATAAAATAAATGAAGAGGTGAGCTGAGGAAAACTGGCATCCTGCTGAGGGAGCAACAGACACATACTCCTTCCCTTGACTTGCGGCATATTCCTGCATTTTCAGACTGTGATAATTAAAGAAGTTGCTCTGGTAAATACAAGTGAAGGACTGGTAACCAGAAATAAATATATAAATGATTCCAGTGGGATTGTTAAAGTGAAACTAGTGATTAATTATTACTGAATAGTTGTTTGTGTTTTTAAATTGAAGGATGAAAATGCATTGCTATTTCCTGTGTTTATGTAATTTGTAAAAGGAATACTTCTGGTTTTGGATGCTGTGATGGACATTTTTCACCACATTTTATTGCTAAACAAAAAGTTATTAAAAATATTCAACAAATTCAATAGTGATGACGTCAGTGCCAGTTTTAACCAGAACTGATTCTGGTAATGATGTGGGTACAGGAAATTTGGTAACAGTACCAAACAGTGCCTTTATAAATTAAAAAAGTTACCATAAAGTTGCCACACTGGCAACACTGACGTTGCTTTAAAGGAGGAAGCTGCTCAAACGGTAACTGGACTGAAAAAGGGAACTAATAAAAAAACAACACAATATTAGACTATATAAAAAGTAATAGCTGTCCCAAGAGAAAGTAAATGATGAGATACGGTAGAGGGCAGCAAAATGATGATGTGGCATTGATTCAGACTAATTAAAAAAAAGGAGGAACACTGATGTCTCTTGTTTTTGTTGTTGCTGTTGTGTCATCAGTACCAGACTGCTTACATACAGTAATATTTTGCTGTGGCATGCAACACTATTGGTTTCGGGGTGTTTTTATGTCAGTGAATTATGTTAGTGAGGAGTTTCAAATGCAACCAGTGGCTTAGTATTGCTTAGGTTTGTAAAATTGTCAAACTAATATACACTCAGTTTTTTCCTCTGTATGTAGGGAAAATTTCTTGAGCATATTTTTTAGTATTTGCATGTTTTACACATTAGACCACAGATGCCGGCCACTAAAAAGTCTCCTCACTAACCCCAAACAGTGGCAAATATTTATCAAAACTGCATTATAATTACTGAGAGTCATATGCTTAATAACACCATGCGTGGGAAGGGTCTATGAAAAACAAAATGTAGTCTATCAACTATTTTGTCATAGTGAGAGTTTATTTATTTTGATTAATGCAGATTTGTACTGGCATTTTGGCAGCTGCTTGGACCCTGGTATGCAGAAAGCACATTGACCTGCTGCCGCTTTTTGTCTGATCTTAGATCAGTTCAACAACTCAATGGTTTGTATGGGAAGGATAGCGTGAGAAAAGCCTATTAAGATGATGGCACTTTTGTGTCATTTATAGTTCATAAATATGACAATGTCATGTGTCTATGTTCAGTTAACACAGGGTGTTTGCTAATGTTAGCTAAAACTTTTTAATTACATCCATGTTGCTGAAGTGCATAGCTTACTCTTGGCTGGCATTTTCAGAAGCTACCAGACAGCTTTAGACCCCTAACCTTACTTTTGGACTGGAAAGGACTGACCCTGATTTGTATGTAGGATATAAAAAAAGTAAATCAGATATGTGATCCAGTCAAAAAAAGATGCATGTGGTTTGGCTTTCAATGGTAAATTTCAGTGCATTCATATAGTGCTTTTATGGACTTTCAACTGCTTGAAGTGCTTTACAACACAAGTCAGCATTCACCCATTCACATTCACATTCATACACTAATGGCAGGTTGCCTCTCTAAATGGGCAAACCCCCTCATCAGGATCTCATAAAAACACACTAACACACAGCTGGAACTGGAGCAATTTGGGTTTCAGTGTCTGCAGACTGGAGGAACCTGGGAACGAACCACTAACCATCTGATAAGTAAACAACCTGTTTTACCTACCTCAGTTTCAGACACATGGGGAGTTACGAACTGTTTGCCACTTCTGTTGGTGATTCTTTGCTTTTTTATAAAAACATGCTGCTCTTTTCAAGAACACAACATTTTTGTCTGCGACTCAGCAGCTGGAATACATGATGTAATCTTTTGTCATCAAATGAGTAAAAGCTGCAGCAGCTTTAGTAGACAGGAAATACTCTCAGCAGAGCAGCAGGAAGGAAACTGGTTTGAGAAAGAGCTCTGTTGAATAATCATGGGATGCATTCAACCCCATACTCACCCATGTAATCCATGTTTACCAAGGGAGCCCATTAAGCTAGGGAGACAGGGATGCATCCTCACAAAAACTCCCGGCATTACATCACCTCCATCTCAGCTGCCCTGCAGGGCTGATTGAGTAAGGATGACAGTCAGCTATGTGTAAATATTTTTCTTCAGTCCAGGAAAAAGTTTAAAATTAACCCAAACTCAGAATTTAAATCTTGTGTTGAATTATCAGGCTTTTCTGTGCATGTCATTATTGTGTTTGAGCAGCAGAACCAGGCAGACTATGAACTATTGTGACTATTAGACTATTGTGTTGTATTGTTGAATGTTGTTTTAAAATGACTTGCAAACTTAACTGTGATAAGATTGGGAAAAGGTTGAAGGCAGAGCAGTGATAAGGACAGTTGACTCATTTCTGCTTGCTGCACTGATACTCTCAAAACAGGCCAAATAACTTGTGAAAAAGATGGCTGAACAACTTCACTATTGCTGTCCAGTGTGATCAAGCATAGGTGTTGAAGTATGAGAGAAATTACACATTTGATCTATTGACAGAGCGGGATCAACAAAATAAAAAGTAAAAATCACAATTCATCCCCAAGGAAGTTATATTTGTTGTTAAATTCAGTGTTATTGTATTGTTATTTTTTCCAAGATAAGAACAATCAACATTGTCAGTAATGCCATGGTGATAGCATAGCTTAAAAACAGGAAACACATGCTCAATCTGTTAAATATTAGCAATTGCAGGTACAAAAGAAAAAGAAAACTCAACCTATAATTAAAAGTTCAAGCTTGTAACTCAATCAAGTTGTAAAACTACCTTTCAACAACAGTTCTAAAATCACTGAAACAACATGGGGAGTACACTCCCATCTCTGTCACAAAGTAGCATTAGTGCTAAATTTCTCATCTGTACTCAGACTGTATGATGGCAGACAGTGCGCTTACTGGTTAGCCAATCAAGTCTTTTCTAACTGGCCCGTTGAAGCTGTTTGTGGGCTGATGTAACAGTGCCAAAGAAGCTGCAAAGGCTGCGTAATGTTGTGGAGGTTCCACCTGTCGTGACAGATTAACACGCTCTCACATTCATCTCCATGTCTCATGGCTCTGGCTTTGATGTGATGCAATTAAGGTTTGTGTGCTATGGAGGATTACAGTGGTAGAGGTGATAAACAAGCACTCTTTCATGCTTTGCAATCATGTGGCTAGCTTCAAGGTAGCGCTCAGACCTTACAAAGCACTACAGCTAAATAATGCAAGAAACCATGTTGGTGTGGGTATGTTGATACAGGATGCTATCAAAACTTGTAATATGAGGTCCAGTGTTGTTGTTGTTGTTTTTAAACCTAGGCATACAAATTTTGTTGTAATTTGTGTCAGAACTCAACCACTCTGTATTTGTAAATTAGTCAGTATGTTCATAATATTTATTTATTCATGTAATCAATTGAGATCAAGATGTTTGCAAATGATCCCTGGGTACAGCAGAGAAAAAGAAAGGGAAATATAGTCAGAGAACAACTTAGTTACAAAAAAAAACAACGAATAACAAATAGGTTTATAGAAAGAAAGTTGTGGTTTGTGTTGTGAGAAACTTGAAGTAACACTTGGCTTGAAGTGCTTGAAATTTTTTTCTCCATTTTTTTCTAAATTCTCCATGAAGGTTGTTTAATAACTTCTTTTACACTACAGATACAATGTGTTTTGCGTGTATGTGTGTATCCACTGCTGCTCCCTCAGCTTCAACTTTCTCTTGTGCTCTCACTGGATACAGCCCTGGTCTAATACTATTCCAGTTTGACCAAAACAAAGTATATCCAGTTTTGACAGTAACATATTCAACGTGAAAACTGAAGTAGTGTCCAGGGCAGCTCATAATGAGGTGAAGACACATTTCTGAACTTGCACAAGAGCAGATTCTGTGCCAGCTTAAAAGGTTTAGTCACAGATCAAATAACTTTGACTGGGACCGGCAAATCATGAGAAAAGTCTGCAGGAGCCCTAGAACTCCCTCCTGTCAGTTTCTGTGTCACAAGAGCCACCTTGAGGCCTTTTCTTCTGATAATGTGAATTGAAAATGAATATTTAAAAATGAAAAAAGAACCACGCAATTTATTATTTTCTCAGCAGCTGTTTATGCCATGCTTTGTCTCAATACAGTGGGGGCTTTTATTTATGACCATTTTGTTTTTATCACTACTTATGACCTTGTTGTTACTTACTGCCTACAGCAGTGTGATTTACACCAAGCACCACGTTGTTGTAGTTTTTTCTTTGAAAGTCACTGATGAGGGTCTTTGGGGCTTTTGCTAATTAGCTTCATCATGTCTTGCCATCATGTCATGTCATGCCAAAATGACATACATGTGTTTTTGCGAGTGTTTTGTCACAAATTGCTGATTAGTGACAATAATGAACAGGACACTTTTAAAGGCTTTGTATGAACGATACCTGATAGATAAACAGTATTTGATCTACATGTGGGAGAAAATAGACAAAATTCCAGATTCAGCCTAGTAGCAGTGTTGACTTTATAAAAATTTGTTATTATAATGAAAAAAAACTTTTATCAATCAAGTCTCCAGATAGGACAGTATGGAGATAGGCAAGAAAAAGAGAGAGAGGGGCACAGCTTGTAAGACATGCCCCTGCCCATCTGTGACGTGTTCCCAACAACTAGGCCACCAAGATGCATCAAAATGCAGCTGGTAATGTGAATTAAGGAGTCCATGATTAATGGGTCTTAAATGACACTACTCATCTGCAGTATCCAATTTGAGAGAGTTGCAATCTAAAATTTACCCATATGGCACAGTACCAGAAACTTCATTAAATTAAATGAATTAAATCATTTGACACAAGACCAGGATCCACATTATTGAGCTTTGGGGTTTTTTTACCCAAGGGTTAAGGTTAGTGTAAACTGTCCTCCCAGAACAGCACCAGGCATTTCAGCCAGCACCTTAAAAATGCATCTGTGTATGAAGCTTTCTAGTGACTTAAGTCATTAAAATGGGGGCAAAGAAGAAAGTCAAATGATAGCATCATATAGTAACAAAGTGCATGAAGGGAGGTGGTGTGAGTGTATGATGGTTCAATTAAATGTCAGACAGCGACCAGAGACTACTTCTTATTCTTTGTTTCCTATAGACAACCAACATTAGTTTCTGTTAACCAGGATAACAAAGGTCCCCTGACTTTAGTTCTGATTGTGCTAACGTCCCCTAACCCTCAAACCTGACCAAGTGTTTTTATACCTAAATCTGACCAAACCTTACCCATAGTGTTTAAAATCATTAAATAAAGGTTGTGTCAGAAAAATGACAGATCTGAAAACAGGTCTGTGTGTAATTTTAGAGGGTAAGTCTAAATGACTCGTTTGTCAGGTTGCCCTTTGCATCACCAACATGAAAAATGTATCATGATACAAACATAGCACACACAAACCTGGAACATAATAGAATAGCACACTTATTTATATACAAAATATACACATATACACCCAGAGAATAATGATAAAGATAATTTGGTCAATATGTTTATAATTAAAAATTCTACAGACTCAGTTTTAGAGAATTGCATATCATTAAACATACAGTAAGGTTTTCGTTTTTATTTCTTATAATGAATAAACAATATCACTATTAATGTATATTTTATTTTTAAATTATAAAGCAGTGACTTTAATTTGATCTTTTTAGTATCCCCCCTTTGTGTTTTCTCCTTCTTTCAGTCTCCAAAGATTCACATTTTGAATAAGAGTTTCAGTGCAGGTACACACACTTTGTTTCTGTAAATCACAAACTGTCTTTAAGAAGGAGTCAGAGACTTTGAAAGAGACCAACAACTTAAAGCATTTAGGAAAGAAGCCAGGGATGCTGGTTTTATGGCACATATCCCGCTATTTAAAAAAAACAAAAACAAAAATAAACAAACAAACAAAAAAACAAGCTTGTCTGAGTGGGAATTATTGTTTGACTGCAGTAATACCATTAATTCCTTCTTGCAGGGAAATCAGCATGTCTTCGCATCTGCCTTGAATTCTGTTTATTGAACATGGCTTAGCATAAGAAATTGTTGCTTAAACAGATCTGTGTCTGCTCTGGTAAAATGTTTTTGTTCTGTTGATTGTAGCTGAACATTGGGACGTACATCCATCTTTCTTTCTGTCTCTCCCTGCATGTCTGCAGCTTTAGCATCTCAAACTGTGCAGTGTTAAAGCCATTTATGATAACTATGACTTGTTAAGAACATGGTTTATCACTGCACCATGCTTAAGTTATAAATGAATGGTTAGTCAAAAACATTGCACAGTGTTGACTAGTGGTTTTGATCATCTCGTAGCTTCGATCAGGTTTGACTGGTGATCAATGCAGCGCGTGCAAATTTTATGTCCCAATAACCTATTCTTGATACCACAAGAATGACTGTTGAAGGCTTTGCCAAGATGGCTGCTGAGTGTCGGGACTTGCCTTACAGATGTATGCATCTTTTTATTGTGTACATACGCAGGAGTTTAAAATGAGGTTCCCTTAATAGTGGAGTTTCATGAGGTAAAAGCACAAAACACAAGTTTTAGCTTAAAAAAACCCAACTTGTTTTTAACTTGATCTTTGGATAAAAATGTATGGCCCTAACTGCTGTAAGACCATAGGCTGTATCATGTAAAACCCAGTAGGGTTTCTTCCTGTATTTTTCATCATATCCCTAAACTTCTGTTTGATTTGGCTGCCTTCCCAGAGTTGTGAATTTGAATCTCCAACATTCCCATCCTGAGTGTGACTCACACAGCAAAACCTAGCTTCACTTTCCCTGAAACCTGACAAGCCTGATCAAATTTACGCTTTCCTAACAGCATGAGGCAAAGTGATGTCAGCCCAGCCTCCCAGCTGAAAGGAGGGTTTGGAAGTGGAAGGAAGAGTTGGTGACCAAGGAGGAGCTCCCCAGGGAGAGAAAGTCCTCCTCTGCTGCATCCGTAGCTGTCAAACAAGTGAAATCAATCTGCTGGACCACAGCTGACTCCTCAATGGTTTTTGGGTTACTAAGGGCAGTGGCGTCACTGAAATGTTCAAAGAAACAACAGTAAGAGATGTAAACAGAGTGATAGTATACCCACACAAATTACTGAAGAGAATCATGGGAAACTAGTATCCAGGACAGCCCTGAATCTATGGATGAGATTAACATCTGAGTCACTGATTCTTCCTTTGCTGTAGTGTATTATTTCCACTCCAAAAGGATAATGCTGCTTTTGGTTTTCCTGCAATGTGAAACATTTGAAACGCTGAAAGAATTCACTGTATATCCATAAAGGTGATGTTAATCATGTCAGTTTTTCTCTATGGGAACTTTGTGGGCGGCTAGCAGCCCACATGTGTACTTTCATTTTCACGCCCACACTGTGTTGCCTTGTGAAGGAAATGAAATAATCCTCTGCCTAACATCCCTGCTTTTATGACTCATTTGGCGACTGAGAGCTTTTGCACCCTCTCAAAAATATTCATTTATTGCACCGTTTGGATGTGACACATTTGGCCTCATAACAGATATGAGCATATAATTGATATTGAAAATAGTTACAGTCCCCTTGATTTGAAAGCACAGTGATGTTTGTTCGATTTGACATGTTGATGAATGATTGATTTTCATGTGAAGAGGAAGCACAAAGACTGTTTGCAGCATCTATGGCTGACTGCCTGTAAAAGGCACCAAGTAGTGCAGTTCTCTTTTTTGTCATGGTACTCGCCACTGGTCCTCTTACTATAACTGTCCTGTATGAGTCCACACACACAAAAACAGTTGGGATTCATTGATATTTTCTCTCATAGATGAAAATGCAAGAGTTAGGCTGCTGTGGAATGACGTGCTGGTCTCACTCAACGAAGCTGCAGCCCCTAACATTTGTGAAAAACTCCTAAACATTGACAAATCAATCTCAGGTTGCATCATTCTTTTGGCTGGATAAAAAACTAAGACTAAAATGCCTAAATATATTGCATAATACGCTTGTCAGTGGTTGATGTAACTGTAAAGTTCACATGTGAGAAAACTGGCATTTTTGCCTGACATTGAATGGGAAGAAATGCACAGCTCCAAAATACAGACAAAAATGTGTAGTGAACAATGTAAAAAATGTGGTGTTGAGCCAAAAATAAAGTCATAAAGTCAATAATGTTAAATAGACTTGAAGTTACTGACTGCAGAGACGGTTAATATTAGATTCTGTGTTGAGGGTTTTGGATGATGCGGAGGCGATAAGATAGGTGGAAATGTATTGCAATGAAAACTCAAATAATTTCACCCCAAACTTTATTTGATATTTCATAATTTATCATAAACGCTGCCCATGTACTGGTCATCACTGAGATCTCAGCTTCCCTTATTATGAGTGTGTGTGTGTGTGCGTGCTTGTATATATTTTGACCATTTTGTAACAATGATTTGTCCTCATTTAGTTAATTGTTAAAATATAGGAACTTAGTGACATCATGAAAAAGAATTATTAAGAAAAAGGGCAGAGGATAATCATCCAGAATGTCTACTGGAAATATTCACAATATTCACCTTCTGTTTTGACTTTGATCTGCTGTGCCTACTAGAGTTTTCTTGTCCAATAATGATGTGTTTCTGCATAAGTAGTTTAGTTTCCAAACCCAAACTGTAACTTAGCCAGAGTTTATTTGCAATAACCACAACTTCTCTAAGCCTTAATCCCTATAGTCACAGTGCCCAGATATTGTGAAAAATGAACATTCTTTTAATTTTAACATGAGACATAAAATAAAGCTGTCCTTGAATGTAATCTTTACTTTTGTAGAGTCATACAGTATCGGTGTTTATGTCTGGCAGTAGACTGAAGTAAAGCAGTAAAATGTCTTTGTGTGCTCTTCATGAACCTGAATGTGATATAAGTGCTCTTCTCAGGGATACAAATGGCCTCCCAGTGGAAGCAGATTAGAGCAGCAAGTACTTAGTGCTGCTTGACCTATGTGCAGCCTGCAATACACTCTTACGTCTCTGTGTTTACGTATATGCGCATGTGTGCGTGTGAGTATATGTGCCAGGGTTGTGTATTTGTGTGTGTGTTCATGCTCTTATAGGATAAAAGGTGAAGTTATTGACTGAGAGTAAGGAGGCACAGGAGCAAAAGTACCTAGGTCAGCTATTTAGCATCGAAAGATTGTAACTTAATCCCTGGTTAAACACACACACACCCACATACTCACATGCAGACACTGCCCTCACCCCTCCCTGCTCATATCAACACATATGTTTTTCCACCATAAATGTTCCCTGCACCATCTTTTAAGCCCTATAGTCCATTTACCACTCATAATCCCTCACTACTAGAGCAGGTCACTTGGCCCTCACACACATCTGCAGCAGTCCTCTGACATATGAGTACTCTGTCAGGAGAGCTGGCTACACGCCTGGGGGATGAAGGGGTTTCATTTGCACTAAATCCAATTCCACTTGACAATGGCAAGATGAGTTATACAGGGTTGGAGGAGGATAAAGGTTGAGCAAACACTGTTGGAAATGACCTCAGAGGTCATTTATCAGGATCTCAAAGACCACAGTACAAGTGAGAGCGTCCCCAGAGCTGCTTTCTCAACAAAGGCTCATCGATGAATGGGAGACGCTGATGTCATGATGGTATATTTCCGGAGCTCAGGAACTCCCTAGGGAGGGATCGTGCTAACGTAGACAGGACTGAGCTCAATCTTTCGCTGTGAACCAGCTGAGGAAATGTCTTCCTGACATAAAGTTTCATCTCTAGCAGTTGCACAAGTCTGATCTTTTATGTGGGAGTGGAAGCTTTTAATAGAGTATAAAGCAGCTGAGGACAACAGGTACTGTTAAAACATCATCTTAAGTCATAAACAATGCAGACTGATTTATAAGTCGCTGCTTAACCTATGTTAAAAAAATTTAATCATTTACATTTTACGAATTATATTATTTTGAACTTTTATATGAGCTGTTCATTTAATGTTGGTTCATAAAATTACAAAAGCTGGGTGAAACAAACATGATTCCATTCACATTTTTTTCAGCATAATGTCAAAGAGACATTTACCTCAAAATATCACTAACTGTCTTTGTGCTGCCATATTTGAATGAACCTCACACCTGTGCACTGTATGCTCTGTGCCAGGCAGCAACACACTGCACAGACAAACAGGGAATTTCAAGGTTAGGGGAAAAAGAAACTGTTGGAGGGCTGCTTGCTCTGGTCTTTGTGCCGCCATTAAAATAGAGCCTTCATTTGCATAATCCCCTTTGTCACAAACTGGCTCAGGGAATGTGGCATGGAGAGAGTCCACACATGAGATTAACTTAAAACAAGAGTAATTAATAACTCAACACAAATGAACAATGGAGTGTGTAAACTGGCCATGTCAGCAATTAAAGCAATGCAGTAAGGTGTAGGGTGGGATGCAGCATGCAAACAAAACAATAATCTGCAGTGGGCCAAAAATACCAGTATTTCTACTCAATCAGACAAATCTCTTGTATGACTGGACCCGTCTACCTCTAAAGGCCCACAATTCAAAGCCCTGGACAGCCACAACAACCAAGCAAAAAACTGCAAACTATGAAAAGAAGCACACTTTCCAGTAATTGTACTGTAACTTACTGTATTAAACTGTTACAGAGGGTTTCAGTTCAGCAGGGAGGAACATTTTAGTACCAACAGATGTCATGGGCAGACCGGCTTCCAGCCTAACTGTAACTTGCTCTAATTCACTCCCTGTTTTCCTGAATGCAGGATTAGGAATATTTGTTTAACATTTTCATAACATTTGTTTTCATAAATGATTCAAGTTGGGCAGTGCTTTTAGAAAATAAGTGTCATCAAATATATTGACAGATATCATGTTTTTATTGGTCTCATAACTTTACATGCACACACACATACACACAAACACATACATACTATATATGAACACTACTAAGCATCCCCACAGACACCATTAAATGAAAATAAGACATAATCAGGGCAGGAGAGAAGGCAGGAAAGGGTTGAGGAAAGTAGGACATGGCAGTACATATGACTGTACCAACACACATACACACACACACACACACATACACACAGAGACATACAGTGGGACTGGTGCATTATAAGTGTTTGTTAATTAATATTTGTGTGTAGCAGCACCTCTGGGGGAAGATCGTTGCCTGGTCTTGGGCTTTGCTGCACTTGTGATTAATAATTTACTCTTGGATGTATCTGCTCTGCCTGCCGGGCTGCTCCGTTTGTGTGTATGTGTTTGTGTGGGTGCGTGCATGCGTGTGTGCATGTCCCTGTGGCCATCTTTTCTCGTATCTGGCTGTCTCAGGGGTTTGAGTGGCCTTAGATGTGTGTGTTTGATTGATGGTTCTGCTGGGTTGAATGTAGGCTAACAGAGCAAGTGGCTGATGAGGGGAAAGCACTGAACAGCCACAGAGAACTGTATTGTGGGAAATACTGGCAGTGCTGCTCGGACAGAAGGAAACTCCTGCTGCTCTGCCTCACTGGGGGTTTGCCTGTTGATTGTGCTTTTGAGAGTTGTCTAAGTCTGTCCATTAAACTGCATGAACTGCATGTATTTAATGTTTTTCTAGTCTTGATGACTCAAAGCCCCTTACAGCCCATGTCAGCAGTCACTTATACAAGTACATATAACAGAAAAAAATTTGTGATTGGTGGAAAGTTTATGACCAACATCCATTAGATGAGACATTCCCTTTACCATGCATTGATGCTGGATCTCAGGAAAAATCTACATATGATTGTCAGCGATGTCTCGGGCATCAAAAAGATAACTGCCAGGTAGCTTAGAAGGACAAGAGAGAATAATGTGAAAGAGACCTTGTGGTGACATGCCGAAGACTTGTTCGACATCATCTGTAGTTATTTTTACATGAAGTACTGTCAGTAAAATATTTATTCAAACAGTAACTTGTAAAAGGGTTGTGTATTAAGCGTTTTGTTTGCATCAATGCATTTAGTGGTTCACTGTTGAGCTGAGATAAATGTGGTTAAAGAGAACTGCTCCAGCAGTTTTGACAATGAACTGAAATGTGAGTTAACTGATGTAAAAGGCTGTAATAGAGTTGTGAATTGGGAGAAACTGCTAGTTCAGGTGTTTTGCCATATTCTGTGTTTCAATATTTTTCCTAATGATTTTCTTGCATCCTATAGGTCGGTGTGCAAAGAAGCACCAGAAAATCTCAGAACATACGTTAATCAATTCGTCCACTGCTCAGTGATGTGCAGGACAGATGAAGGCCTGCTCTTCCACTTTGACACTGACTTCAATGAGACACCACATCTGAATTCCTCAAGCCTAGTTCAACACTTAAGTGCTTAAGTAAAAAGCACCTTAATGGCCTTTTTTACTTAATTCTCTATCTTAATGGCCTACATAAACAACGATACCAGCTTTCATTTGTAAGAAAGTAATATATCCACAGACCTGTGGTATGAAATTGACATTTGGTGACTTTCATGTTCTCCTGCCCTTCCGTTTCTACAGATTACTACTTTACGTGGGCACCATCAGTACATCCGGGGCATAACAATGACCAAGACAATTGCAATTGCTTAAAAGAGATACTTACAGGCTAGAGCATTTTTTATCTTTATAGCAGAGTGATAAAGGGCTCAGGCAGGCATTTCTCCAGTGCTGACACAGCACTGTGGAGATGGCTGGCTATGCCACAGACGGTTAAGGTTGTTCTCCGTTAAACACACCTGGAAATGCTTTAAATGCCCCTGCGGGGCAATTCAATACTACATCAGTGTGGCTGCTCATAGATTATTAAGCCAGTCTCATATATAGAGAACACACTCCCACTGGACCCTTTGTGCAATACACAGTGTTTTTGTTTCTGACAGGAAAACGTACTCTAAAACTCTTGCAGACTGAGGCCTGTGCTGTTGTATCTGTGTTTTTTATCCTACAGAAACCTGGCCTCACATACAGTCAATTGTCCCACATACTGTATTTCAGCAGCTATAGCTCGTCACCTCAGCAGGTAATTTTCGTCCAGTTACACTCTTCAAAACTCCTCTTCAGCTGTAATTTTACAGTCAGGGATTATGGTTATCAGTTAGCTGCCTGTCAGCCAAGTATGCTGCTGAAACATGTCATGATCCTCCTCACACATATTAAAGCACAGCCCAGACAAGATGATGAAACCACTGGCAATGTCTTGTTTACCAAAGCCCCTCAACTGTCTCTGAACAATTTAGCCAGTGTGGTGAAGAGAGGGAAAGCAAAACTTTGATGAGAAAAGCTTTAAAAATTAAAAACTGGGTTCATTCAAAATCAGTAATGAGGAAAGCGAAATATTTTTGTGCAAGATCTCAAAAATAATTTATGTATTTTGATGTCTTCACACCCATAATTTCAAAGCAAAGGCTCTATTTTTACATACTTAAGAAATCAGTCTCTGACATTTTATGTTGTTCCAGTGATTAAAGTGTACAGCTATGGTTGAGGTTAGTGAGGGTTCAGTTTAAATGAAGACAAAAATAAGCAAATTTCATTGTGTGATGACTTTTATTATTTATTCTATCACAATTTAACTAAGACAACTACATTCCCAATGTTTGTAATTCCTGCATTTATACATATCTGTTTCTTAACTGTGGCAGTGGGGCCTGCCGGTCTTTCTTCCAAAAAATAGAGGAAAAAATCATAAAACAATGATGCAATTTCATGCCATTTGACTATACATTTTAATGTTTTCAGAGGTTAACTACAGTTTCAGTGACTGATCAATTCTCAAAGCTGCTAAGCTTCCATAAAGACTTATCCTCAGTACTGTGTAAAAAGCTCATAACTGTGTAAACACATGCCACACACATTGACATTGGTGTGGGTGTTAGGTTTTTATGCCTACCTTTATACCTGTTTGAAAGATTGCAGAAGGAACAGCTAACTCTCTTCCTGGGTCCTTTAACCTCATATACAGTGGTCATTTATCAGAAGTCACATTTGCTAACAAGTCAAAAGCCTTCAGAATCAAATTTTATGTCCAAATAATTTTTGTTAAAATAGGTTTGACAAAAATTCTTAGCACAAGCTAAACTTACCTGACCTTCTCTTTTGAACAGTCTGCTAATGAAAGTCACTAGGTATGACTGAAACTAAGGAAAAAATGAAGCAAAAGGAGCATTCACTTGATTTTTTCTTCTTTTGTTAAAATTGTTTGTTATGTCTATAAATACTTTATTACAATAGAATTGTATGTATTACAATAATGGTAAATTCACTGTACCTACATAGTGCTATTCTAATCATTTGATGACTCAAAGCACTCTGACACTACAAGTCAGCATTCACCCAAACACACATACACTCACACACTAATGCCAGGTGGCCTCTCTACAAAGTGGCAACCTGCTCGTAAGGAACTCATGCACACACATTCACATATTGCTGGCACAGCCACTGGGACCAATTTGGGGTTCAATGTCTTGCTCAAGGATACTTTGACATGAAAACTGGAGAAGCTTGGGATGAAACCACTGACCTTCCGATTAGCCGACGACCCGCTCTACCTCCTGAACTCCTGAGCCACTACAATTTAATGAGGTCATGTCTTTTCAATCATCCCAATGAACCCTGAGACCTTTGTTTTGTTGTGTTTAGAAGTGTTTAGAAGTGCTGACCTGTTGTTCATCAACAGCTATAACCAATAATTAAAAAATAATTTTAATGTTTTGTAAGGAAGCAAACATTGTTAATTCTTGCTTGATAGTGGTTCAAAATAAATGGTCAGTGAGCAAAGTCACCCATGCCAGGACTTATTAGGATTATGGCCATACACAGCTAGACCCACAGTTAGTAGTCAGGAATACAATACAGCAAAGGAGTGTTCATTGCAGTAACAGTAATGCTAAGTCTTGGCCAGTACTCTGAGAAGGCCAGTTATGAGACTAAAAGAGCAGTAATATAATAATAATATTATAATATTATTAATATCATAATATTGAATGCATATCTCCTTTCTTTTGTTTTTACTATCATAAGGCAGAGTGGGTGATAAAAAATGAGAATAGAGTAATGCAGTGAGTAAACAGTGGTTGTGAACATTTTGCCAGCATCATGAAAAGCAATGGAGAACGAACTGAGCCTGAAGTGTTCCTGAGGGGAAGCAGGGGAGATGATCTACATTGCTGAAGGGATTGGCCCATGGGCTACAGGGAGAAAAGCCAGAACACTGCTTCAGCAAGCCCCCAGTGCTGGGCGCTGCCTATTCAAAAGCCATGAATCAGCAGAAAGCAGCCCACTGTATGCCCGCTTCTACACACACGCACACACACGAACACACACACACACACACAGACAAACATAAAGCCAAGGGCTGATGAGACAGACAGACTGCATGCTCAGCCGTCTGTGTCGGAGCTTTTTGTACTACAGTAGTGAAGTGAAACACAATGAACAGAGCTGCCTGCACTCAATGCAGAAGGCTTCTTTATATCTCTCTCCTTCTTTAATATCTATCTATAGACTAAACTAATCAACTAATTGCTGCAAGTTTGTACTCAGTTGTAATATACTATGTAATGTAATGTATGTGTATAAAATGTGTATGTATGTGTATTCAGGTGTATAGTCATAGGTACATATGTTAATACCCCACTTTGGTCCTTTTACTGATCAAACAACTTAGACTATCAAGGAGGTGTTGATGAAAGATAACATTACAAGTCTTACCATTAAATTTTATAATTTTTTGAAGAATTCCATCATTATTTGATCATTATGATATATTAAATTTTGCCTGTTTTTTCCCCTTAATTTTCTTTGTTTCATATAATGACCTGGAGAACACTAATAGGTCCTTGCATGCTATTTATTTTCTTTTGCAAATTATGCATAAAGCTACTAACCTCATCCAAAGAGCCATGTAGATTTTATCCCCTTGGCTGTGTTAACATGGCACCATTTTTTTTCTCTCTTTTGTCTGTGCAGGGTGCTAGAGGGAGTGATGTCGACAGTGGAGGAGCAGGATGGTGAGGCGACAGCGCCCGTGTATGTGTATGAATCTAAGGTTCACTGTACCAATGTGCTGCTGAGCCTGGAGGAGCAGCGGCGGCAGGGCATCCTGTGTGATGTGACCGTACTGGTGGAAGGGAGGGAGGTGCGCGCACACAGGGCTGTCCTTGCTGCCAGCAGCCGCTACTTCCTGCAGGCCCTGTTGGGGCACAATGGGTCAACGGGCGAAGTGGAGCCGATCATTAACTTGCCAGACAAGGTAAAGGTCCATGTCGAGAATAACCTTAGAAAAGCGAACTAGAATCCTTTAGGGGTGGTCTTTGGTTATTTCATTAAAAAAAATATTTTAGGGGAAATAAGAGTATAAAGTCTAAAAAAACAAAAACTTGAACTACATAAACACTTATCATCAATGTAGAGTCTCACATCTTTCACTTTTTGCCCTCTGACAGAAACCACTAAAACAAAAAGAATCAAGTGCTTTGGGAGCTTGACCCATACAAAGGGTGGTTCTTATGCTGTTTGTTGAGGAAAAAAGGATGGGGAGAGAGGGGACATAAACCTGAGTAAGTTCTCTGAAGGAATAAGTCTTCAAGTCATTTTTCAGGACAGAGGTGGATTTTTAAAGCTGTATAAGTGAATCAGACAGTCGGCTGCTGTGCTTGTAGGCAATCAAGAGGCTTTAGTGACTACAAATTAATGCAAGTACAATAAGGGAGCCAGTGAAGCATAAGACAACTGAGGTGACATGCAGTATTGACACAGATCCAATACCACAGATGTGAGCCGGACCATAACCAATTATCTACCATAAAAATCTACTACTTTAATGGATTAATCAAAAATTTCTCGTCCAAAGATAAAAATGTGCTCTACAGGTTCAAAAAGGCAGGTTAAAAAAATAATTTGGAATTTTTTTTAGTTCAGTTGTAGCAGGTGATTTAAGTTAACCTCCAAGGACCATGTCAATGTGTCAAACAAAGTGAAAATCTGCACTTTGTTTCTCTGCTGCCTCAGCAGATGATGCTGTCAGTGCAACATCACCCACGTCAATGTCAACTGTGACAGAGGAAAAGCACAAGGAAAAAAGAATGAGAGAAAATCAAGACACGTGTTTTTTTTTGTTTTTTTAAAAAATGTTAGGTCATTTATCTCATTTGTTTTTTTGGTATTTTGTTGGCTTAATAAATAAAATAGTGTGGTTTGTCTTTGACCTCCTGGGCCAGGCGGAACCCTCTTGTGGGTCAGGCAGAGCAATGCCCAGGTCTACTTCAGATCCAGCTTGACCCTGGCTTTCAGTTGAAAGACCTCTTTTGTTAAACTGGACAAAGGGCGGTGCAAAAAGAACAGAAATATTTGACCATATTTGGATAAAAAAGACTAAAAGAAGAAGCAGGACCACTGGATGTGGGGCTGACACAAACCAATCCATCTATGAAAACATGTTGGGCATGATTATCAATGCAGTTACCTTGTCAGTAGCTTCCATTCACCACAAGAGCTAATCATGGAGCAGATCCTGATCCTAGTGGCTGATGTTACCATATAATGCCCCAGATCTGTCATTTTGATTAATCTGTCAGTGTGAGTCTACCTTACCTACAGTAATCACTTGCACAGGCCTCCACCACTTCAAACTTCATCTCTAATGAATCTAGCTTTGCTTTTTATTCACATCTTTTCTGCTGTCTGATCAACCCCCCTCTCATAAACTACTGGAACTCATTGTGTCAGAGCTAAACTGTTTTATTTAGATTCAGAGAAAATGTATAAAAGAAATCCCAAAGCACGGGGAATGTTTCCATTTGACAAAAGGGGTTTGAATTATTCTGTAAGTGTAAACATCTTTAATCTTTAAGACAATATAGAGCATATATCATGATGTCAGCGTCGGGATCACGAAGCAGGAACCAAAAGCGAAAACACCAACTCTATAGGTAAAAGAATGACATAAAAGAGCTTTAAACTAAATAAGCTGATTCAAGTGCAGATGAAAAAAGGAGAAAAAAGAGAAATCTCAAATATATAAAAAGAAAAGTAAGGAATGAAGAAAAAACAATTACACAGAATTACACAAGTCTCACAGGAAAGACTGAGTAACAAACCAGGACCAGAGAGCAGAAAGATAAAGTGGATCAACTAAAAGAGGGAAAAACATGGATTTATGCATGGATTTTACACACTATGGACAGTAAACAAATAAGGAAGGGGTAATATTAATCATATTTCAAAAGGGGGGGAAAAGCACACAAAGACAGGAGGAGCAACAAAACATGACAAGAGGAAGGAAAGATACTACAAACTACATCAGGAAGGAAGGATTTAACCAAAAACTCCATACTATGAAAGTCAGATAGTGTGAAATAACATAATTTCTTTTAATAGTATAGATGCTTGAGGGAACATTAAAAAAGATAAAAAAGTTGGAAGTTAAATAGTTACTTTTCAATAATTTTCACCGATTGATCTCATGTTTCTCCTCTGCTGCCTTCCTCTCTGCTGCCTCTCATCAGAAAGGTTGATCTGAGGGCAGAGTGAAGCATTTCTGCACTCTTCTCTGTGTCTATAAAGATGTTTGCCTGCACAGGAGGCAGCTGCTGCTGATGCCAGCTAAAAATGGGCTCACATGCACACCCGAAGACATGCACATGCAATTTCACACACAAACACACACACACACACACACACACAGCACTATGCAAAAAAACCCCACAAACATAGTGAAACATGCACTCTCAACATCACATACACACATATAAACACACTTACAAAGCAGTCATGCTTACTGTAGGGAACAAGAAGAAAGGGGAGATGAGAGGGTGAAGGACAGGAGAGAAGCAGCAAGCAGAAGGATCCAGGCAATAAGACATGTAAAATTAACATGGAACATGGAAAAAATGCCTGATTGTGTAAAAGCGAGTCGCTTGCTTGTGGGGTGAAATTTTATTCACTCTCAGGTTATCACCTTTTTGTTTTTGCTCCTTTTGCTAATGAGAAATTGTTGTCCACTTTTGATAAAAGTGCCACTATTGCAGCATCCACGCTAACTTCTTTGGCTGTTGCCATTGTTTACAAGCTTGTAGCCGCTTCTCACTTTCGTCAAAACTAATATACATCCGTAGCTTCCACCTCTTTCTATACAAAGGATGCTAATGGCTGGAGCTTTTCAAGATTAACCTGCTAGAATTCAGGCTTGAAATCTCAGCAGTCCAGCTGCCTTGTAAGATTAAGCAAAATAAAATTCAATGATGGATTTTGACCAGCAGAATAGTTTTAACTTTGTGCATGTCAAAGTAGATCATATTCCCATTCTTTACTTATATAAAGCTGCTGATCTAAAAAATAGGAATCTCTTTTAAATATATCATTGTCTCACTTAAAACCTTTAAATTTATGTTTAAGACAGTGAGAGCGAAACCATTCTTTTAACTCAAACAGATGTTTTCTCTACTTCCTTTTACAGGTGACAGCTAAAGGCTTTGCACCACTGCTCCAGTTTGCTTACACAGCCAAGCTGGTTTTAAGTCGGGAAAACATCCATGAAGTCATCCTGTGTGCTGATTTCCTGGGTGTTCACAATTTGGAGGACTCTTGCTTCAGGTTTCTTCAAGCCCAGCTACAGAATGATGACCAACATGGCAGTAATAGCAAAGTGGAATATGATGATGACATCACAGCCGAGGATTCAGTGTTTCCCGAGGCAATATCGTTGGAGGATTCTACTGAGACTAGGCAGCAGACCAATCATGTAGCAAGCACTGCCTCACTTTCCGCTGACCTTTCTAAATGTCCTAAATACAGGAAATATCAGTATCAGATCTGTGACAACAAGCACAATGGAGAAAACCATAATGGCAGTGATGATGTCATTTTGGCAAACCATACCTCAGTTAGCCCTGTGAGCTCACAGGTTCCAGAAAGCAGTGCTGCTCCACAAACTCTTCTTACACCCTCCAGGATCAAACAAGAACAATTTGTGTTTGAGGAAGAAGGAGATGAAAGGAGCGGTTGCAACCCAGAATCATGTACTGAGGAGGTACTGGAGATGGAGCTAGAGGTAGAAGGGGTTCCAGTAGCAGCTGAGCACTCTCCAAGCAGAGGTTTACCTTCTTCCTGCCTTCGCTCCTACCTCCAGAGAGGTGGCCTGGATCTCAGCAGCATGCCCAACACCACCATCCAGCAGCTACTTACCAACAGACTGTCCCTCAACCACTACAGGGAACTGGTTAAGGACAGACAGAAGGATAAGAGGGAATCTCTGGGTCGCATGGACCTTAAGACTGGTATCGCAGATGTAGTACCAGCAGCCCTGACTGGCATTGGAAAAAGCATGGAAAGGCCATCGTCCAAAGCCTCCTCTTCTAAACACGAGGGGGAGCTAGACAGATGCAGTGTCATATTCTCTTCAGCATCTTGCGAGCGACAAATGTTGGCCAATTCTTACATGGATGAGAAGTTTAGAGAAAAAGTCTCAACTCTGATGCAGGTAGAAGTTCCCTCTCCTAATCGGTCATGCCCAACCACGAGCTGCCCTATTCCCATCAAGACATCAGCCCATTCCCCTCCTTCTGAGACCCGAACCCAAACTTCCAGCTCCCACTCCTCATTCTCTTACCCAGAGGACACAGGCAGTGGTAGCTCGCCTTCCAGCCTTCCCCAGTTTGACTTCTCCTCATCCCCACACTCAGGCTCCACCTCTGGACTGTCTCACTGCCTGACTGGTGTAGTAGATCATAGGCACCCCCACAGCGGAGAGGTCGTCTTCTCTCAGGGTTGTACCAAGATCAAAAGTGAGCGGGGACTCGGTGCCAGTGGTGGCAACTCCAGCGATGAATCAGGCTCTTTCTCAGAGGGAGACAGTGAAAGTGGCATCTCAAGAGTCTCTGGCCCTGAGGTTAGTATGGTCCTCAGCTATACTATCTTGCTCTGGATTCTCCTTTGTGTTAGCATCAAGGTAAATTCAACTACTGCTTAGGCTTACCTTGTCTGGACTCTGACACCATAAAGTTTTTTCATAATTTTTTGGGTCAGCTGCTTAAAAACATTGCCATTAGGTGACCTGACCATGTCTGAGTAGAATATATTTTTAAGCAGGAAAAAGAATCCTCAGGCATTGCGTGTTTACTCCCTATTTTACTTATTTAAATTAAAGTTTAATTTTAACCTGAAATTTAAATCAATGTACTTTAAAGACACATTTCTACTGCAATGCAGGGGTACAGTTAGTCTCGACTCTGCTTGCTTTTGTTTCCCATTACTGATAGAACGCACTTAGTGTAGGTAGAACTCTTGGCTGGTCGTCATAGTGACACCGTTCCTCCTTTAATTTCCCAGCAGGTAGGAAACAACACAGCAGCTCATTCTGGTCTTTAGAAGCTGCAGCCTTTATTCACTGACAAACTGTAACATGCCTGCTGTGAAAATGCAACTTAAGAGCAGTACAAGTACAAAAGTCATGAAATCAGTGAATTAATGCACTAATATTAGTTAAACAGCAGTTATCTGCAGGAAGATTTATTTGCCTACAAAATAAGATGCTACTTTATAGTCAAATGAATTTTATATTGCCCAGAGGAAAAAAAATGGACTCAAAAACACAAGACTTAGTGTAACCCACAGGCAACTTTTTGACTCAGCAGCAACTATCACGTTTATGAAAAGTTTTCATGGGCAGCCTGCTAGCAAAAATATGCTTAAATGGGAATGTTGGATGGTGAGCATGGTTAACATTGTACATTAACATCAGAATGTTATAGCATGCTGATTCTAGCAAGGACCTCAAAGCGCTACTATACTTAATTTGGAGTTCAACTACTAGATTGTAGCCCTGATATTCCAATTGCTGACAGCTTTGATACTGCCTTCAAAAGTCACAGATTAGAGGCAAGTCGGCACTCCTTCCCATGGGTCCTCTATATGTTAACAATCAACAAAGCACCCCAGTCACCTGGGTGATTTCAAATATAATGTTAAATATCTGGTCTTGTCTAACACTTGTTGGAGAAGCCATGTGGCAAAGGCAGAAGGAATTGAGAAGGGAAAAAAACAGAGACACACTGGAGCAGCAGCCAGAAACCCCAGGCAACACAGCAATAACTTGTGTGTTCACGTTTGTGTTCATGTCAACAGCAACAGTTAACACAACAGCTGTGAACACAATGCCAAAACGTCAGTCTGTAATGTACATTCTACAGGACATTGCTGCTTTAGCCTGAAATGTCTTGAACTCAAGTTTTTATGTTTTTTCTCCTCATAACTGTTACTGTAATGTTACAGAGCATAACTTATCAGGCAGTATCAGAGGAAGAGAAAGAAAATAGTGCAGCTCATGACAAGATGCATAGTGCAGGCCGTAGTTGTAGCAGGTATAAGATCGTTAAAGTTATGTTTAACAGTGAGCAGAGTTGTCTCCAGTGCATTTCTTGACCTATCAGCACAGAGATTTGTCCATTAAAAAGAAAGCTGCACAGATATGCACACAACTAACCCCAAATACTTTCATGTAAAATCAAGTCAGGTCAACTTTATTTACGTGGCAAATTTCATACACAGATACACAGTGTGCTTCACAATAAAACAAAAGAACCATAATATAGCAATAAAATAATGTGATTATATTTTATTAATTATTATTACCATCAACAAAACATAAAAACCTCTAAACAATTAAGAAACACCGAAGAAGATTTAGCTTCAATGTAATATTTAAAATGCTGTCATAGTTATTACAGTAATGCTATGCCGAGAAATTGATGTAAATTTAAAACCCATGTTTATGACATACACATTGTGGTCCAGAGAAAAATGTGATAACATTGGTATGTTTGTCTTTTTTGGTTAAGGCCTATTGTCATAATTTTAGTGTTTAATTTGTTGAAACATCCAATGGTTTTTGTCATCAAAACATCTGACAAGACTGTTTAAAGATCTAAGATTTTTTAAGGAAAGAGACATGTACAGCTGTGAATCATCAGCAAAGAAAGGTGATGAAACACATTGATTCTGTAAGACTGTACCTAATGGAGTTGAATAATAGGCAACCAAGAACTGATCCCTGTGGAACTCCACAGAAACTCAGAACTCCTTTTTAGATTGTCATGAGATAAAGAGAACGTCCTGTCTTTTTAACTTTGTAGAGAAAAAATTAAGAACATATTTTTTAAGCCTCATAGTAATATTATGATTCACTTGGTGGAAAGCAGCACTCAGTTTCAACAGTCCCAGAATAGAAAGTTTGTTTGCATTGCTGTTGATTTTTAAGATATTGTTGTGACAAGAGACATTTTGGTGCAATGCTCTGTGAGCCCATGATTTGGGCAGACTATGTTTTTTGGCACTATTTTAAAGTTTTGCAGCATTAACACAGGCAACTAAAAATCCATTAAAATATGGTAATTAATGTGATTAAGTCGGGAAGGTGTGAAAAGTATGATTGATCAATGTTGATATGTCACTGAATGTGTTTAGGATTTCTCATAAACATTTGTACTGGTTTTATGTTTGTGCCAGAATTTTTCATTTGAATTTCTTAAACAGGATTTTCCCTGCAGGAAAATACAGTGGGTTAAACATTAACTCTGTATTTAAATTAAGATTATGGTGTGTACCTTATGTGGCATACCCATAATTCTAATCAGTGTTCTACATTGCAATTAAGTTTTTATCAATTATAAATGTTTACGCTTTTTTTAGGATTTGAAAAATTTTACTTTTCTTACACTGATGCACTCCTCATAAATAGTCAATAAACAAGTATGTTATGGTAGACGTATGAAAGAAATAACTTTTGGAAACAACTGACCTTTTATTAGCCTGATCTTAAACAGCACATACTCTTTGGTTAGTCGCATTAACCAATGATTTTTTAAAGACATTCAAGGTGTGACTTACAGCTAGGACTATTCTTAGACAGTTTTTCTCTCGTGAGAAATGACACTTCTATCACATACTCCTTTGGATTTTAAAGAGCTGTACAGTTGCCATAGTGATGCCTAAGCACATGTGATATTTAATGACATAGGAAACGACTCTCTTTTGCTCTGTCTCACACTCACACAAAGGCACACACGCATACACACAGAGTTTAAGAAAATATAAGCTTTTTTCGATTGAAGATGAGTCAGGAAAGATTTGTTGCAGATGTTAATGTATCATAAGGAGTCCAATTTTCCTGAATAGACTTACGGAAAGAGACCGTTGGAGAGCCATTTTACAGAGGTCATAACTGCAGACAAACTGTATTTTTTTTCTCTCCTAACAACTATAAATTTGAATAGTGCGCTGTGTAGAGCAATTGTTTATGTGCCAACAAGTACTCTCTGCTGTTCTGACATCCTATTGTTCAATATGCAGCTCACATTCCTAATGGCATGTGATTATTTTCTTCATGTTGTGTGTTTACCAGACTGACTCAGGTCACCAAACTTTTAAAGTGCTTAGTCAGCTTTTGCTGACTTGAATGTCAAAGCAAATGTTCATTTTTAATAACATGACACAAAAAAATTAGGTGTATAAATGTGATACAAGTGGATACAACAGTATTGGCAAGCAGTATGGGAGCATTTTTGCTCCATGTGCACAAATGCATCCCCATGAGCATTTGACCATGACAAGTGTGAGCTTGAGCTGCTCAAGGTTAAAATTGTTGCTCATAAAGTTGAGTTTTGAGACTGGGAAGCTAAAAAGGAATAAAAAGTGGCTGATATCTTGGCTCCTTTGATCAGTTATTTTGAATACAGTCAATGACAGTAAATTGGCAGCTTGGTTTGAAAACTTACAGCAAACCAAAGAAGAAGGTCAATGACAAAAATATAAAAGGAATTTAGTTTAGGGTTTAGGGTTAAAAAATGCTTACCTTACTGTCCCACCTGTAGTCTTTCACTAAACCTAACCACACTATCAGGATGAGATTGTCATGACAAAATCCCCTGGGTCGTAAACTCAGACAAAGGCCAATTAACAAAGTGCTTTACTGTAACAAAGTCTTAGACTGTATTCAGACCAAATCAAGTCTTGTAGAGATTAGCACAGGGTTGTGCAGTGATATGGGGGTGTCTCAAGTGAGACTCTTTGGAAAGCAGCGGTGCTAATTGATACAATACTGATCTGATCACGGGCTTGATTGGTCATCATAGCATAAAGGTTTGTTTCATCTCTCCTAAAGTAAACCATCTGAATGTATTCTTTTAAACACTCTAAGTAGTCATATATAACTCCTCTAACCCCTACCACAGTGATACTGTCTGTCTATGGAAAATACTGCAAAGATGAAAAAAATCCCTTATCAGATAAAAACTGACTGGAGAGGTGAGGACTCAATTGAGAGCAAAATGTAGCTTTTCAGTCAGGAGACCATAAAACACACGAGAAGGACTGAAAGCTGAGATCAAGGAGGCAAGGCAATGACAGTAGCAGAGACTAGAAACAACTCAACACCTATAACACCAAAAATATTATCCAGAATATTACGGGCTACAAAAGTGGAATCACCCCATCATGTGTGAGACCATATAGGCAGATCAGCATTATGCATTTTATTCTCGCTTTGATCTTCTCAACGTAGAGTCAGCTGTCAAGTCTACTCTGCCTCCAGGAGGTGGCCACTCTCAGTACACACACAGTGGGTGTAAGAAGAATTCTGCTGATAGTGAAAAAGAGTGAAGCTGCTAGACCTGATAACATCCCCATTCGTGTGTGTCAATCAAGCTAGTGGATGTTTTTACAGACATTTTCATTTAGATAGAAAGGGGAGAGAGAGCACGGCCAAAAGCTAAGATAAAACTCTATGTTTAACTATATGTAAGCATTATGTAAGTGTTTTAATAATGGTACTATTAATAATACTAGTAACAATGCCAATACTAATAATGCTAGTAATAATAATAATAATAATAATAATAATGATAATAATAATAACAACAATTGCTCTGAGCATCAAGCAGAGCCACAGCAGAGGGCACAGCTAGGATCAGAAATCCCGGCACGACCTCAGTCCATGGGAATCTGCGAGACAAGAAAAGCACAAAGACTCCGGGGAAGGTGGCAAGTTAGTAAAAGACATGAATTGAGCATGAATGCAGAACATATAGGGAGAGAGATGAAAGAGATGAGCTTACTGTGCCATGGAGTCCCCCAGCAGCCTAAGCCTATTTAGCAGCATAACTAGGGGCTGGTCCAGACGAGCCTGAGCCAGCCCAAACTATAAGCTTTATCAAAAAGGAAGGTTTTTAGCCTACTCTTAAATGTGGAGAGGGTGTCTGCGTCCAGGACTGAAATTGGAAGATTGTTCCACAGGAGAGGAGCTTGATAACTGAAGGCTCTGGCTCCCAATCTACTTTTAGAGATTTTTGGAACCACCAGTAGGTCTGCGTTCTGAGACCTTAATGGTC
>JAPZDV010000007.1:24177811-24190971 GCA_029814665.1 Acanthurus lineatus
TTAAGTAGAATTCTTCTGTTGAATTTTGGTGGGGGCGGCGCCCCAGCGCCCCCTATTGACAAACCGCCACTGCTCTGTGTCTGTTTCTGCTCTCTGACTTGAGCCGCTGTTACATCATAAAGCTTAATTTCCAAAATTGGTCCTCTGAGCCGGATTACTTCATCCATGACAGTGCTATGAACACACAGAAAACATCGGCAGCTGAAACTAGAGGACAAGGTGGATGATGGTTGTGACAGCTTCCAACACACATGCAAGGCTATCAGGTCAGCTTACCACAGACACTCATGCCTTATACTGCCCCCTTCCATGATTACAGTCAGTGTGTCAGGGCACAGCAGCTGCGGTCACCCAGCCTACTGCCTGGGTCCGCTGCTAAAGATGACCCTTGGCCCTTCAAACGATCCTTATGCCCCTTCAAACAATTATTCTTACTTACTTCATATTCTTCTTACTTATTCCAGATGGGTGCTCAGGTGTAGCTTTGTCTGGAACTCCCCTCACTCCCCTTATTCATTCCCAGTACAACTGGAGAAATTGGTGGTAATTTATAAACCAGAACAGTTGTCTAAAGCAAGAGGTCTACAGTTCTTTTTTCTGAGTGACTTCTGTTTGCTCGTGACAAGTAGAAACATACCCAACACACAGCAACCTGCCTTGGAGGACACATTAACAGTGGAAAAGACTGAAACACTGACAACCCTCATAGACATGGTGTTGAAGAAACATTTTTCAAAGGCCAAGGCCAACTCCAAGGGTGTACAAGGTAAATTGATCAAGATTGTATTCTTAAAGCAACAAGAAATTCACCACTACAAATGGAGGGGAAGGAGGCTTGTTTCACAGTGGACTACCGGGTCACCACTGGAGTCTGATGCCAATCCTACTATGCTGCCATGAAAAAGGCCTGCCAGGCTGGTTTCCTTGCCTTTGTAATCTACTTGGCTACTATAATGATATCAAAAGGCCACAAGCACAACTTCTTTGATGACCCTGTCAAGTTGGAGGACATCCTTAAAAGGCAGGATCCAAAATAACACAGGCCAGTCAAATTAATTGAAATCAGAGAATAACGTTATGCCAACCATTACATAATGTCCATGTGGACCACTTATAGTTATGCAGACTTAAGCAATTATCACCCCTTTTATGGTGTTGTGGACTCATCACCAGATTGTATCCTGCTCACTAGTATCGATTTTCTCATGCACTGTTACAACAAGGACAATCTACAAAATCACACTCCCAGGACAAAACACCAGTCCTAGCCCCAGGAAGTGATTGGTCTATGAGAGCAGACCTTGACAAGCAGCTGCGGTTCCCCATTGACATCACCACCACCACACTGAGACCTGACATGATCCTGTGGTCAACCTTAGAGAAGCGTGTCCTGCTTGTAGAACTGACAGTTCCATGGGAACAGGGCATCCAGAAGGCATACGAGAGGAAGAAGCTGCAGTACGCTGACCTTGTGGCAGGATGCCAGGAGAAAGGCTGGAAAGCAACAACTTACCCAGTTGTTGCTTTGCCAGCCTCTCAACCTCACGCTTCCTAAGAGACATCGGCTTCACAGCAGCTAAAGCCAAAAAAGTCCTGAAAGACCTGGCAGAGGAAGCAGAAAAGGGAAGTTTTCGGCTCTGGCTGAGAAGAATTGACAAGAACAGGGTGTATCGAGATGACAAACTTCACCATTGAATGCCAGCAGCAGGGAGCAGCGGGGAGACGTCCCTGACTGCTGCCCCACCATCTTCAGATGGTCTCGTGATCAAAGGGGCAAAACATCTGAGAAGGGTGGCTCCCAGCTTACGACCCTGCAGCTGGCACCAAGGCACTGGCAGAGGTGCAACAAGCAGAAATGTCTTGCAGGTCCCAACGCCTCCCTGTAAATAAACTGTATTAACCCAATTAAATTAAAGAGAAAACATTTTGATTAACACTTGACTAAAATCTAATGAATTTTGGACAACTGAAGTTGGACCAAAATTATTTTCAGTTTTTGTGGACTATAACTGTACTAAAGCTATGAAGGATGAAAATGAGCAAAATGTGACTAAAAATAATAAGCATTTTCATCTCAAGACCAAGACTAAGACTTAAATAGCTGCCAAAATTAACACTGCTTGGAGTCATTATCCCCTGCATGACGCAAGATTCTTGTCTAGAAGCTTTGGGCAAATTGGAGGAACTGGGACAACCCAAACCTCCCTCCTTACATCCTAAAGGCTGTCCTCATCCATTGAGGACTCACTCTAAAAATCACTCAAACCTTTCTCTGGATGCACTTCACTACAGGCTTGACCTGGCTGACATCTGAGTCTTGCAAGATCAAAGTCTTTGTGGGAACTAGGGTCTCCAAACTCCAGGACCTGACAGCCACACACACCTGGCGATATGTAGATACAGTTAACAATCCAGTCGACGATCTTACTCGCGGCAGCTGCGTTGGGGCAGCAAGTCAGTAGATTCAATTCAATTTAATTTCAATTCAATTTTATTTATAAAGCACCAAATCACAACGAAGTTGTCTCAAGATACTTTACATATAGAGCAGGTCTAGACCACACTATATAAATTTATATTTTAAATTTATAGGAACCCAACAATTGAAAGCAATTCCCACATGAGCAAGCACTTGGCAACAGTGGCGAGGAAAAACTTCCTTTTAACAGGCAGAAACCTTGGCCAGATCCAGACTCAGAGGTTGGCGGGATCTGATGGCACTGGTCGGGTTGAGAGAGAGAGAAGGGGGGGCAGGGATAGATAGAAATAGATAGAAAGGGGAGAGAGATCACAGCCAAAAGCTAAGATAAAACTATATGTTAAACTAGATGCAAGCTATATGTAAGTGTTTTATAATAATGATACTATTAATAATATTAGTATCAATACCAATAATAATAATAATAATAATAATAATAATAATAATAATAATAATAATAATAGTTGCTCTGAGCATCAAGCAGAGCCACAGCAGAAGGCACAGCTAAGATCAGTAATCCCCGCATGACCTCCGTCCATGGGTATCTGCAAGATAAGAAAGCACAAAGACTCCGGGGAAGGTGGCAAGTTAGCAACAGGCATTAATTGAGAATGAATGCAGAACATATAGGGAGAGAGAGGAAAGAGAGGAGCTGGTCCAAGGCGAGTCTGAGCCAGCCCTAACTATAAACTTTATCAAAAATGAAGGTTTTAAGCCTACTCTTAAATGTGCAGAGGGTGTCTGCCTCCTGGACTGAAATTGGAAGATTGTTCCACAGGAGAGGAGCTTGATAACCGAAGGCTCTGGCTCCCAATCAATCCCAATTCAAAATTTGGATAATAATAAGAGCAAAATCCCAAATGCCAAATACAGGGTTCATCAAAAAAGTCTAATTTCGGTTCTGTTTATCGGTTCCTAAATTGTTGCAAATTTTTGTTATTGCAAACAACAGCTACATATGTCTACTGTTCTACCAGAATCAACATTGCCTTTTAGTTGTTTACTTTTAATTTAAATATGAGCCAAAGCTTGTCATGTAATGAGGTGAAAGTAATGAGGCTTAGTGTTAGTGTGAAAATGTTTAAATGTTTAAAGTTTATCAGCTGCCAGGCAGGTTGCACTTCAAATTTGACACCATTCTGTTAGGCAATGAAGGGGAATATGACCAAAGAGAAATCTTAGGAGTGCCACAGAGCAGAACAGCTTTGGTGGTAATAAACTGGTTCTCACAAAACACCAAAAGCGATTCTCCAAAACAACTAGCTGTTTGTTGAATTAACTGCTCAAGATTAATCCTTACCTACTGTTTGTGACTTTTTAAAAGTCTTTTAATAATAAAATTTAATTGCATGAATATACTTTGTAAATGTTTAAATAACACTTCAAAGAATAAAGACATTTTGGTAATATAACCTTTAAGCATATTTCATCTGAAACTCAGAAATAGCAATTAGATAATAATATGCCATTAATCTTAACAGTGATTTATTTGAACAGTGAACATCCTAACCTTCATAAAGGTGGGATTCCTTGCAAAACTGCTTTATTAGACTGCAGTAGTTTTAGCATGCTTTATTAATAACCTGACAACTGAATGCATAATCAAAAGCTTTTATAACTGGTGCTGCTGCTAATCGAAACATCATTAAATAAAAGTTAGAGTAAAGCACATAAACCTGTCACAGTATTTTACCTTTTAAAATAGAATGAAGTAATACTAAAAAAATATTCAATTAAACACATCAAAAACACAAAGTCAGGCAGAATTTACATCTCTGTATTCATCTATGTAGTTTCATTTCAATTTAGTGTGTGCATTTGTGCATACATGGTAAATGTATGTGCCTGTGTGTGTGTGTAGTCTGTCCCACTTCTTTGCGCTGACCCAGTTGTCACAGTTATAGAGCGGACACATACACCCTAGGATACCCTGTGGGCAGGTGGAAGGTGTCCTGTCCACGTTCCCTCCACCATCTGCTACTTCTGACCCCAGATCTGCCCTCTCCAATTAGGCCAGATCATCAAGACCCCCTTCCATCCGACTTCGCATTTCATTGTGCTTATAACCATGTTGTTTAAGTATTATTTAGGTAGCAGTAAGAACCTACAAGGAAGGTATTTTTGAGTTACCATTCTAAAAGGTGATAATAATTAAGTACTATTATTATTTACTGTAGTATGATTAGGTATAGAAATTTTTGACAATAAATTAAATAAAGGCCAGGTCCTTTCTATTTAGCTATGTCCTCTTTGAGTTATCAGGCCTTATTAATTATAGCAAAGGCAAAGTAACTGATATTTCAAATCTTGTTGGCAGACACCTCATTTACTTAAGCTTTTTTCAATCTAGCTACAGTAAATGCACATGAAAGATGTGGGGTTTGTAACAACCAGTCAACCAAATGCAACATCAATAGGTCTTGGGCAGCAGATTTGATATGTGATAAGCTCAAACTGTTGATCCCTAGCATTTGGTCTGAATTGTCATGTGTGGCCATAATACTGCATAGTGGGGCAAGAAACATGGCTGTAATCAACAGTGGAAATACTAATTTTAAAACCAGAGCAAACAAAGATTTTTTTAAAAAATCATGTCCTCTATCATGCCATACTAAATAAACAGAAATGATCATGTTTAGAGAAGGAAAGCTTCATGCTTTGCCTGCCAAAAAGCAGTCATGTTGTTACTGCAGTCAAACAGTATCCGTTGCTCAGACCAGCTTTATTTGTAGACACCCCTCAGAGCCAAGCAAGGGCTCTGTTACTCCTCTTACACCCAGGTAGGTCCCATCTTTCTGTTTGTATTTCAGACTTTTTTGGCAAAAATTGATCATTGTTATTGGATTAAAAAAAATGCTTTAAAGAATTGACTGGTCATCTGCCTTTGTAGTAAATCACTACTAAAATGCAGCAGTTCTCAGAATCCTAATGTTCATAACATAATCCTGTTTTTGATTATTTGCCTTCAGATGTGACTGATATCTCAATATATAATTTACTATGTTCTATATCAACAAATAATGTTTAGAAACTGGAATAAGGTGTTTAAATGCCGTAGTTGTCCAGATAGCATAACCAGGTTCCTCAAATCTGGAATAAGGTCCTATCCAGGTCACCAGACACTCAAATTATCCAATTATAGCCAGGACACTCGTGGATAAAGGCATTCATAGATCACAACTCAGTTGCAGTTACATCATGTGACCCAATTTTTCCTCTGTGGTTTGGGTTTACAGTTGCTTCTGAATGAATAAAAGATCTGTATTTTAATTGGGTTTATTTTTTAACAACAGTTAGTAGTTATTTTACATATACTACAAATATTTTGCTGTTAATATGAACTGTTTGGTTCTAAACCAATAACTGATGGAAAGGGTGTCTCAAAGGATACACACACTGTTAAAAATAGAAACCAGAACACCACAGAGAGAAGAGAGAGACAGAGATTGGTGAGGGGATTTATTACCATCCAAGGCTCACTTTGTCATTCCAACCTTATTATGTGACTGCTGAGAGTCATGGAGCTATATATAGATGTCTATAGAGTAAAGGACAGGCAGCACCTAAACACACCATAACATGCATACAGGCGTGCGCGCACACACACACACACACGCCTCTCTCTTCCCTTCCCTCTGTTGTCAGATCAGAGAATGATGTCATCGTTGTATACTAGCTGCACTGTGCTGAACATTGCTCATATGAAGAAAACAACGTGGGCTGCTGTAGCAGCCTGTTCTGATGTACACCATGTTACAATGCAACATGAAACAAATACAAAGTAGCTGTGGTCAACCCACATCTTTAGTTTAATGGAATAAATGAAATAATTAGAATTAAGAATTTACTAAGGATGGCTACCGCTACACATCAGCATTCAAACAAACCAAGAAAAAAATTAAAGATTACCCAGATGATAGGCAGATCAATAGATTAATTAATTAAAGCAGTGATAAGAGACCAAAAAGAAAGTTTCAAAAGAATTGTGTGAAATAGAGTCAATGACAACATGAATGATTCAAACAAATGTATATATAAATACTTGCTTTTATAGGTAAATGCATTAAATTGCCAAAGAATAAAGAATAAATTTAATCAAATAGATTTTTTGAGAAAAAAATGGAAATGAAGTTGTTAATACACTTTTATTTTTACACGTGAAGGCTACATTTAGATAGCAAAACTGAAAACAAACAGAACAAAGAGTGCATCCTGTGTTGATGTGGAAGGGCTGCTGGATTTAATGAGCAGCTGAACACTGACATCTAGTGGATTTTTAGCTACCCTGCTCTTCCCCTGGCAACCGGAAACCAGTGTAGATTACTATTCATATGACTAAATGCTTAATTCGGAGGATGCATTTAGACCTTTTAGTTATAAGAAAGTAGGGGGAAAAATTATGAAATCATTGGAAAACTCCTATTTTCAGGATTCTTTTTTGGTAAATATAGAGTTGTAATAAACAAAATATACCTAAGTATCAAATGCAAAAAGTAGTCATAATTCAGCAGAATGACTAATGACTAATGACTAATTATTTGTTGAACTGATCCATTGATGTTTTAGTTACATTTTAATTTTGTAATTGTTCCAAGTGAATCCGTACATTTGATAATTTATAATGCCACTGTATGCATAATCTGCATTTATAGTGGTGACAATTTTATCAGTCTAGCACATTAACACATCTAATGTCACTGTGTTTTCAGTGTTAAAAAATAGCATTTATAGAGATGCTACAGAATTCCTCTGTTAAACATTTAGTCTGCAATTTTTTGCCACAAATTATCAAAAAGAGAAGAAATGACTGATAAGAGAGAAACATATGTTTAAAATAAAATTATTTATTATGTTTTATGTACAGTTTAACCAGATGCTGAAATGCATTTTGGCACTGGGTTATGTAAAAAGTCCTAACACACAAAGCTTAAAATCAATGACATGCTATTACATATTTTCTAGACCTAGCAACATATACATTGACAAAAATCACTATGAGCATTATTTCCCACCATCCAACCAACCGTACTGGCTCATGGGCTTAGATTAAGGTGGGAGATTTTGTATTGTGTTTGTTTAGTTTGTGTCCCGCAGCTGTAAGTAGGATCAGCAGTAGGATTAGGATTGTTACAGTTTTTACTCTTAGTACAGTAGAATTTCCTGCATGATGAATTTTTCAAGAAACATATCTATTTTTGAAAGTTATTTAGAGTATTAGATATGCCTAATCAATCTTATCATTCCATCAGAAATATTAATTTACTCTATAAATTGATAATCCGTTGTGGAATTTTTGTCAGAGTTGCACAAGGTTTTGACCTAAGTTCTACATTCAACATGAATCCAACAAATCATGAACTTTAACCTCTTAATGTCAAGTAATCACTGACTTCATGGACTGTTATTGAGCAGCAGACCACAGTTGTAGAATACGCTGTACCCTGAATTTGACCTGGATGCTGTATAAGGAGAAGTGCACACCAAGTGCAGGCTAAGCGTTATCTGTGTCAGGATTCTTCTGGTATTGGATGTCCTGCATAACATCTACTTAAACACTCAAAACTACAAGCATGGGTTTTTATAAAATGAATTAAAACTTTGTGGTCCTTTTAGGTAAAGCTGCCTTTCCCTGTGGACCAGATCACCAACCTGCCACGCAATGACTTCCAAATTCTCATCAAGATGCACAAGCTGACCTCAGAGCAGCTGGAGTTCATTCATGACATCCGCCGCCGCAGCAAAAACCGTATTGCCGCCCAGCGCTGTCGCAAGAGGAAGCTGGACTGCATTCAGAACCTGGAGAGTGAGATTCGCAAACTGGTACGATCAAGCACATCATAGATAAGCACACTTGAATAAACGCATAGGCCATTACAACTCAACAGCAACATACTCAAATGACCAGAATAGATATGTCAAAATAATTTAATGGGCCTAACTTTCAGGCTGTGGTAGAGCACTTTTGTTAAATTATGGTTAATGAAGTGTATTAAGGTGATGTAAAACACACTCTGGCTTCCATACTAAATAGCTTGTCATTCAAATTCTTTAGCAACCAGTGATTGTTAAAAGCCAGTTACATCATTGGTTTTAAGTAAAACTTCAAGAATAAAGTCTTCTGCTGATATGAGGAGCAATCAGTAACATCCCAAACTGTCCGTGCTACCAAAATGAAATTTAGTCCCTGGGTCACAGCCACAGACCAGGTCAGGTCCATCATCAGGTGCTTATGATGATTAAGTAATGTAACTTGCAATACCAACTCAAAAATACTTGCAACTACATGCCACATGAGCATTACTGTGCAGAAACTACATTTTTGTGAACTGCTGACCACCAGGAAGTGCTGCTTCATCACCTGATGATACTGTGTCTTGTGAATTTAGGTGTGCGAGAAGGAGAAGCTACTGAGCGAGCGCAACCAGTTGAAGGTTTGTATGTCAGAATTGTGGCAGAACCTCTCCTTTCTCTCCCAGCAAGTGTGTAGGGAGGTGCAGGGCACCCAGCCACCTCCTGTCTCTGCCAGCATTGACCTCACATCCAACCCACCATCGCCTTCCTCTGACGAGGGCTCATCTCAGCCTCGGTCACCTGTGTCACAACAGAGTGAAACTGCATGTCTATCTGATGTGGGTCCAAGTCAGGGTTTAATGGAGGATAGGCACCCTGGGGTGGAGGTGTCAGGTCTGGGGCAGGAGAATCTTGAGTGTCAACTGGTGCTTGGATCCACTGAGGAAGTATGTAGCCCCACTGTAACAGTGGATTTCTGTCAGGAAATGACTGAGAAATGCACAACTGAGGAACAGAAGAGACAGGCCTGTAATTAGAGTCTGGAGGCAAGCAGTTTGGGTTATGACGCACTCTTACTTGTCTTTACCTTGATATATGAAGTATTTTCTTTTTCTTTTTGTAATGGATGACACAAGCGTTGTCTTATCAGCAATACTGTTGAACATGTATTTTTGGACTGGTGATGAAACAAAAGCACTGGCAGCTTATCTTTCTCTCTTTTTTGTGTTTCTGTCTCATCTCGACTTTTTCTTCCTGTCAGCTTCCCTCCCTCTCTTGTGCATCATGGGAGGTTAAACTCAGGAATTCCTCAGAATGTTTAGTAATGTCCCTGTTAACATGTACATACACTTTACTTTACAGTCCTGTGAAATCTGAATAATTACTTAAGTGCATACAATCAATTTAAGTCAATTGTGTTAATGTGGATTAGTTAGCTTTTTTTAGTGCTTTGGCTCAGGGGGTAAAGCAGGTTGTCTAGTTATCAGAAGGTCGATAGTTCGATTCCTGACTCCTCTAGTCTGCATGTAGAAGTTTTCTTGGGAAAGATTGAGAACTTCAAATTGCTCCCTATGGCTGTGTCTAAATGTGTGTGTATGACTTCCTGAGCAGTCTAGCATTTGCAGAGTAGCCACTTTATATTATTGTATGAATTTGTGTGTGAATGCTGACTTGTGTTGTGAAGTTTATTGGGTGGACCAGAAAAGCGCAATTAAATGCAGTTTACCATTCGGTTTTCTTTTTTCAGTATCTGTCACTTCTGGTTCATTAATGCAATAGCTCAGCAGAGTAAGAGTAAGATTTTCAGATGGTTGTTGATCTTATATCCTCATGTTCAATACAAAGCTGGAGTGATTAGCCTAGCTTAGAATAAAGGCTGGAAGCAGAGGAAAGAGCACACCTAGCTCTGTTCAAAAGAAAGAAAAATTCCTATCAAGAACTCTAGGGCAATTTTGTCAATACAATATATTGTTTTTCTTTAACCCATGAATGGGTAGAAAAGTAATTTGTGACATTTAATATGCTGGAAGCTAAGTTTTGCACAACACTAAAAGGATTCTGCATCCTACCAGCACTCCTTGCATAGCATGAGCTAGGAGGTATGCCAGGCTTTGGATTTGTTTTTTAAATCTATCGTTTTTTGACGGTTACAAAAATAAAGCTGCTGGCCCAGTATAGGTTTGGGTCCTCAGACCAAGTTCAGCTCATATACTTCTACATCTGGGCTAATTTAGCTGTTATCATTCAGTGCTGGATGACAGTGAGGAAAAGGTTCTGTCTATGTGCTAGAATAGCATCTGACAATCATGCTGTGCGCGGGCCAGACTTGAGCCTACAAGCCACAGAACATATTGATACAGAAACAAATTTGTGACCCAAGTAAAAAGGAATGATTTTACGATAATGCTGTCTGTGATATGATATATAATGTGATGTATGAAAGAACAGAAAACCATGTTGAGGCTTAATCTAGGTGATTACAGTGACTACAGCTCTGTACACACACATGAGATTTGTATCTTTACTATCACCACACCGTAAGACGTAAAACAAAAAAGTATGTTTCCCAAAATGTTGCACTTTTAATGTTTTACACCACGACATCAAACTACTTATCTTTCGTCAAATGAATTAAGATTTTTAGATGCCTAGTAATTGTTGAGTGACACAGGACTTTAAAGTAAAATGGTACCAAAGGTGTGTATTTCAAATATTTTACACTAGATGAAATGGTCAGATGAACTCTCATTATGCAAAGTTGCTTTTTTCAAGTTTCACTTTTACTTTTTATTGTATTTGATGAACACTTCACATTTCTCTTCTCCTTTTGTATATCCTTGCTAAGAGACAGAACTACATTGCAAAGTTGAAGCACTGCCCAACTCTTCTAGAAGTGACACATGGCACTCAACATAAGCAAACGCATGGTGGTGTTGGCACTTGAAACAAGTTCCATGCTAATGACTTGGTGTTCAAAATCATTAAAGAACCATACCAGTGAAAATGTATATTTCTACTGACCATTTTCCAAAGAATGCTGCCAAAACTCTTAGGTGATTTTGTCAATATCTTTTCAGTATGAAAATCAACATGCAAGAATATTGCTTGACAGTTGCATGGGCTTGTAGATTATTGCATCATCTCTGTTTTTCTTGTTATCTTGCATACATGGCAGTCAAACTATACGATGCTTTATTTAACAGCTTTTAAGTTTTCCTGTTATTTCCCTACAAGGAAGCAGAATGTTCCTGGAAAAAAGGACTATGTCACTTGATCAAAGTAACAGGCAAAAGGGAGATAAGATTGTGCTGTGGATGGCAACCTCAGGACTGCGCTTTCTGGTCCTTTTCTATTTTTTAGCTTATTGGCCACCACACCATGACATCAGTTTGCATTTTTTCTGCTTCAACTTTCCACCATGGAGCTGCTGCATATTTGTTTTTCAGAACCTCCTCTGGTCTGCATGGGCACAGCCTCATTTGACTGCCCACATTAAAATAAATAGGAGAATTTGCCAATTTGCTCCAACACCCAATTCGGTCTGAAATATGCCCTTACTGGGGTTTTGATGAGCTCACATTACATTCCTCTCCTGCTTTGACTCAAAATCAAACAATCATCTTTGCCACCTTCTCCCTCATCCTCAGTGACCACCCTTCTGCACTCAGGATCTGTGACGTCAATGTGTGTCAGCTCTTCCAAAAACAGAAAATCAGAAAATCCTCTCTCTGAAAGCCTCCTCTAACATCAAAGATATCTTCAACAACTCATATAGCTGTGTAAAGTTCTCATCTGCTTCAAACACTCCACAACCATTCCGACTCTCAGAAAATTCTTTATCAGAGGCCTGTTGCCCTGACATCTGTGGTCGCTAATTCCTTTGAGAAACTGATTTTGGCCCACCTGAAGGACATTACAGACCCCACAAACCGACTGTTTGCTTACCAGTCGAACAGGTCAGTGAAAGATTCATTCAACATTGGCTCAAAAGCAGTGTGTCTGCCATGGTAACAACCCGTAGTATCCCAAGACCTTAAGAAGTTGTCAAACCCAATCATGGAAAAGGCCGAGCAGAGTATGTGTAGCTTCAGAAAGTTGAACATGCTTCACAAGCTGCTTATCTGCAGACATTTACTATTTTCTGTGTTCATCCATTACTGTCTGCTTCAGATTGGCCACCAACCAGGAAAGGAACACACTACAGTCAAGACTGCAGAAAATAAATCACTGATGCCAACCAGTCCTCAATTTAGGACTTACACACTTTCAAAGTCTGGATACATGGAAAGAAACATGACAACAGGACACATTCTGCCCTCTGGTAGCCACCACAGAGCACTGCCAAAACGACCAGACAGCTACAGCTTCCCGCAACAGGCCATCACTCTGGTGAAAGCTAATCATACAGTGTCAATAACCCTCTAACACCAAAACATTAACTTTATTCTAGTATAGAGTACAGTTTACGCTACAAATTCACCATCTTGTGTTTGACATGAACAAATCATCATCATGCACTGTCAATGAAAATACAAATTCTGTACAGTTTATGTAATATGTATGTGGTATATCTTCATGTATACAGTTTACTGCACATAATCATGCACTTCATGTCTGTCCATTCAATATTTATTTCCTTTGCACTTCTTTGTGTTCTGTACAAGTTACACAGAATTTGACTTGTAAAAAGAGTTTATATTTATGTTGTTGGTCATTGCTGCTTCTCATATGTGAACCATTTTTTACATACTTATATACATATAAGTATGCCTACTCATTGCCTTTATTTAATCAGTTTTTTGGGGGGCGGGGGGGGGGGGGGGGGGGGGGGGGGTGGTTGAAATTATTTTTTTAAATAAAAACATATTTGACAAATAAAAGTGTTGAATAT
>JAPZDV010000007.1:24190981-24204547 GCA_029814665.1 Acanthurus lineatus
CCACTCTCCACCACCCCTCCCCACCCCCCCGCCCCCCGCGCCCCGCCCGCCCCCCCCCCCGGGCGCCCCGCCCCCCCCCCCCCCCCTGGTCAAATTCATTGTATGAGTAAACACATATTTGACCAATAAACCTGATTCAGATTCTTGAAGCTAATACCTTGATACTTTTTTTTAAAATCAATTTAATGGCAGGGTAACCTTTGCTTAATCACTACAAAAACAATTCTTTCAGCTATTGAACTCAAGCATTCTATAATTTCATTATTTTTTCTTAAAAACTTTGGAAAAATGGCTGAAAATATAACTTATCTTCAGTCTCAGAATGTAATGTTTTTTTACAACAAGAAATGACATGGTCCTCTGCATGAAACTAATACTGAAATTATATTTTATTATTTTTAATTTTTTTATTTTCATATAGTTCGGAACCTGGTAAATAACGTATATAATCGCTATAGAAGATTGGCTGGAAAAGTTGAAACATGAGACAAAAAAACTGGATGATGAAAAATAAAATTAACAACAAATGTAATGTTAATGTGGTAGCTTTCTGTTTCATCCTGTCGTTATTTCATCTTGTAGTTGATTTCCATGCTATTTTCTCTATTGTTATGAAGTGCTGTAAATGTAAACCAGCAAAACAAAAACAAAATCTAGACCAGTATATCATGCTTTGGAAAATGGATGGTGGTAATGTAAAGTATACATGATTCATTTAAAATGGGCTTTCATGTACATACACTGGTGTGGTAATTTAAACAAAACAAAACATAAGTGCTCTTTTTGACCCATTTAATTTCTTCTAAGTAATAAGTACTGAGTATTTGTACTTATGGTAATATACAGCTGCACTGTTCTTGTATTGTAAATAAGACTCAAATCCCTACTTAATGTATTTGGTACAGTATGTTGGTGTTTAACACCTATATATTTAAAAAGTAACTCATCATCATATTTGAATTTGTTCAGACACTGAGCAAAATGATCAATTTCTACTTACAAATCAGTATCCCTAATAGTCTATTGTATGAAGTTCAAAGCTCTGAACAAACACGTGGTGCAATATTGATTTAGGGAGATGCCAAATTCATCTGCTGTTGAAAAGTCGATGTTGGGGCACGTGGCAGGGATGAGTGCTGCAGCCGTCTGCTCTGTTGCTACACAGCACTCTCCTGCTGCACCGTGAGCCTCACAGTGAAGCATGTCCATGTCATTTGATGACTGAATATTTGGGCTTCTTTTTATTCAAGTTGAAATAATATTTCTTGAGACTTGGCTGATCAGAAATTTGTTTTGTCTTAAATCAAGTGCTGCCATTTCCTTTTGTAATTCTGTCAATACAAATTGTTGGTTTTGAAAAGAAGCTGAAAATTTTTCTCTAAAATGTAGATCGACATTATAATGGCAGCCTGACCATGCTTGCTTCAACAGACTAAACTAAGCTAAAATTTCAAAAATGAAAACAAATCTGCTCATATTTTAGAGAAAAGAGAAGTGGTTCCACCCATAATATCAAAACAGGACTTGTTAGCCAACGATAATCTCATTAGAATGTACAAAATTCTCAAAGTACACTGAAGAACACGATTCAGCTGTTTTTTTGTTTTGTTTTTGTTTTGTTTTGTTTTGTTTTGTTTTTGGTGTTTTTTAATAGACATGAATTTCTTAATGTGAACTTGTTACTTTATTTATGTGGACTCTTCTTGTTGGGGGTTGGGGGTTGGGGTCAGTCATATAAGGAAACTGCATAGATGTAAAATGTAGTTGAATTACAATTCTTAGAATTGATCTTTCAGTGGTTGATTATTTTTATTGCAATGTCATGAAAAATAAGTCTTCACATACAAATCACAGATGTACTTATCTAAGTTGTAATATTTAACTTAAGAGGTTGTGAGTAAGTTTACAATTTTGTGTATTGCCTGTTCTTTTGGTAAAGCTCAAATTAAGACCTTTGAATTAAGTTCAATAGAAAAGTTGATAGAGTTCTTTTTTAATTACAAGTGTTGAGTTTATGAAAATGCATTTTGACAAGTGCAGCTACAATTTTTTGCCTTAGAGGTTACAGAGGCCAAACTAACCAGTGAGGGAACAAATGATGTGATACAGAAAAAACTCCACTGCAGCTTTAAGAGACTGTTGCAACAGTGTCATAAAATTTTGAAGTGGCCCATTCTGACCCCTGCGGAATTTGTTTGAGATAAAACCTCAAGAGGGAAGAGCAAACTAAATAACTTTATTTTAGACTTCTGTTTCACTTATCCTAAAGCTCCCCTTTGTTACAAATGGTGAACTATCATCATAAAAGGGACACGGAAAGTGTCTATTTTAAATATATGGAATCAATTTCATTTTAGAAAATACAAGCAAATTATATAATATAACCATGAAACTGTGAAATAATCACACAGATTTAAAAAGTGCATGAAAAAGAAATGTTTTTACAAAAAAAAAATCATGCAATAGAGGGAAAGACCTGTAAAAAAGCCAGATTATCAAAACAAATAAAATTTCTCTATAATTAGCTATCTTTTAAAAGGTGTTTTTTTATTTTACCATTTCATGGCTATGTTGTGTATTTTGTATGCATTTTCCAACGATTTTTGCTACTTGTCTTTATTTATTTATTTATTTATTAATGACATTGCGGGTCTCAACACTGACAAACTAAATGTAAGTGTCAATAAGTACTATACCATAACAGAAAACCATCAGTTTAAGAGATTTAAAAGTAACATCTTGTATTTACTAAGTTGCATATGTAACTGAGCTCAAGCAAAACAATGGGAGCTACACTTGAAGAAAATTCAAAATGAAGCATGAAATTATTTGAAGCATTTATAATCAATTCTACACTGAAATGTGCAAAAAAGTCAAGATTAAAAAAAAATCTGATATCAAAACATTAATTTGCTTATGTTGCTAATGTTTTTTGCACTTTTTGCACAATGTTCTTTTCAGACATTATTATTACAGTTAAATAAATGCCAGGAAATGATTGTGTGCTTCATTTTGACTTGTTTGGTCCTTACTCTGTCTTTTTTCTGGTTAAATGTAACCCAAATTTCCTGTTGGTTTAATTGTAGACTTTCATTTCTGCAGCGATGTGAAAAAATCTAATATTCCAATTTGTTTGCTCTGTATACTTTGCTTAAGTAAAACTCTGAGAACACGAGGTACAACAATGACACTGAGATATTCCTTAAGTATGGAACATGATTAGAGCACAGAGTGGCAAATCACCAATCATAGCTTAGTGTTAAAAGTCAGATGTTTAGAATAGGGATACCTTTCCGATCAAATCACAAATTACAGTTCAGGAACAAATCCCAAATCACAACAAATCTGACCCTTATATTGAAATTCTGAACTTTTCCAAATCTTACATCTTACATCTCAGAACTCATTGGCCCTAATCATCTTCCATAGAGTTACAACAGCAACTGTCATCAGTGTGTGGTCAGTGTCAGTGTTAGTTGACTAATGATCATGGACACCAGCACAATTTTAAATAAAAAAAATCCATAGTATAATTTTAAGAAACACACCAATGTTTCATGTATTAACCCGTTAACCATTGACTTATTTCATATACGCTTTAATACTACTAACCGTTCTTTTAAGTACACTCTATTTCTCTGAGTTATGGTATAATGTGGTTTCACTTTATTTCAGTATGGTGCAAAATTTGACACTTGCCAGAGATAGATAATCTATCAAATGCTTTTTACGTAGTCAAAATCACATTACTGTTATGGTGTAATGCAATGCAGAATTTTCAGATCAATCTGCACTTCCAACTGCATCACCATGACATGAAAAAACAGGAGTAAAAGCTGACATGATGTTCCCAGGGACAGATTAGCCAATGTAAGCCAGTTTCAAGACTCTGCAAATTGATTATGAAACAAATAGCTGCCTCGACAATGTTTAAAAAAATAGCATTTGGAAAATGGCCAGAAATATGCATATTAGTGCAAAAAAGCTAGTATGGTCCTTTAACTATATTTAAAAAAGGATGTGTACAGTTTCACATTTTTTTCCAAAAGTTTTTCTTAGCCATTTAACACTGAGCACCAAAGTCTGCAAGTTGAGCCTCTGGCCATGCTGAAGATGTGTTCATTGTGTGTTTAAAAGCTGCAGACTCTGGCGTCATTGTGGTTCATGATGGAGAACCTCTAGTTTACTGGATTTATTGTCATTATAAATGTGACACCTGATTTCTCATTTCAAGAAACTTGGGACACAGCTACTACTCCAGTCAAGTAAATTGCTGTTACATTCTACTTTTTTATGTGGTTTTTTAGTTTTCAACCTCCCAACACCTCACAATGCAGTGCTACTGTAAGCACAACAGCTATTCTTTAAAACTTAAGCAGTGGTGACCATTGAGGAGTAATTCCTTATGGAAGTTTGTATTTTGGAATCTAATGCCTTCAATTTCATTACAAGGTGGAACCCTAAAGGAAGTACTCAATCCAATCTGTTTACAGAATGTGGTAATCGGGGCTACTTGGATCTCAGATTATGATTTTCAAGGTTTTTTGAGTTAAGATGAAAAGACTCTAAGCACTTATCTACCTGGATGATTCAGCATACCTCTTCTAATGGGTAAGTACTGTATGATAGACATGTAGACAGTTTCTGTGACATTGTTTCTAACTTTTTACAGTGGTTATTTCATTGTATTTGTATATTTTGGTGAGCCATTTTTTACATGTCCTTTTTTGAGTACCTGCAACATGACTGTTATAGGCAGATTCAGCATTTTTGATTTCCTTTTTTATCTTTGAATGTTCAAATGACCTGTGCTTTGTTTTAATTTTTTTGTAAATATCGTGCAACATGTCATGTTTTGTTTAATTTGATATGAAAAGGGTTTTAAGGAAAAAAACAGCATTTTGCCTTGACAATTTTCGTTGAGAAATAAAAACAGAAAGCATGAGAATTCTATAGTGTGGTGTTGGTGTGTGGATTTTGATTAAATATTTGTTTGCAAAACTGCTGATGTTTTGTTGAGAAGCATTTAATCTGAATATAATATAAATCAACATAATGTCTCATGAACAGACTGTATACAAATGCCTACAAACAGATACATTTTCTAATCAAGTCTCGGACTTAAAAAAAAAAACAAAACAAAACAAAATTGTAATCTTATAAAGTTCTTCTTGCACAAACAAATCGATCCTCTGAGGAGTTTGCTTGATAATCCATGTCTTGTTTCTGCACAATCTTAAACATTCAGCCGACACATGGAAAGATGCTTTCAGAAAGTTACAATCCTGTTAGGACCCACATGTTGGCATTATAAGGTGCTTCAAATCCAAAACACACTAGGCTTTGGCACTGAATCCGCTGACTTGTTTTGAACCCATGTGACATGAGTGGTAGATCAATGTTGATGGCTGGATCATTGATACAGTTTCTCCCCTCTTTGTGACCCAGCTGGGCTGTGGAACACAACTCCTACAGCCATGATGTTAGCCCTGTCGCTTCACTTCTTCATGATAGAGGAGATATCCAGAAACATGCTCTGAAAAAGACAAGAAGACGTTTGACTTTAGTTGGGGTTGGAAAAAAACATTCCTATACCTGGAATTCAGAAAAGCAAGCATCTTTTAGTACACATCCTGTGTCATTGCTTTCAGACTACCCTACAGGCTTCCAGTGGAAACACACGTCTGTGAACCTGCGAGATTATTTTCACATGTGAACAAAATATCCATGGTGCCTGACAGGTGTCATGATAAAAAAGTGCACCTACTCTTGTAAGAGTGGGTGCACATTAATTAGCATAAGTATTAATACATAAAGCAACATAATGCATGTAACAGGTATTTCCACAAATATATCTGCAGATTTCTAACAATGTGTTGTGTCTGACATCTCATGACAAACCTTTAATGTTGAAATAATACTTTTAATGCTGTCTTCTGTTTATTCCGCTGGACAATAGTTTGAGAGCATCAGTTACTAATGAGTAAACACAAAGTATTAATTTAACAGAAGAATGTCTTGATAGCTGTCCTTGGTAATCAAACAGTTGTTATAATCATTAATCTAAATGTGCATGTTTTATTTTGTATTTAATTATTCATTACTTAATCAGTTTAAACATTATTTGTTAAGAAGCCTTATTTTATTTTGTCAAATTTTTATACACATTTTGTGTAGACCCCATCTTATAGTTGAAAAATGTATTTATATTTTCCTATCTATTCCCATAAAACAAAGATTACCAAAGCATTTTAAAAATTTTAAAAGTTTATTTCATGCCACTATCTCCAGTCCCCTGTATTGTCTGTAGTTGCAGCTCATTGCCTCTTCCCTATTGTGGTTGCTCTTGTGATTTTCAAAAGTCCTCTGTTTATTTGGTCAGAACTAAAGGTCCTTATCTTAATAAGCTTAAAATACTTTGATTTCTTCTCAACAATTCTACTGACAACACAAAGGTTCAAAATTTGATAAAAAAGATGAACAGAAATCGCCTTTTTCTTTCTACATCCACCTCAAACACTGTTCAATCTCTCCTGCCGTTTATGCTGTCTCTTTAAGGTCTCTGCAGGTATTTATATGATCTTTTTTAGATTTCGTATTGGGCATTTTTGGTCAAACTTATTGGTTAATACATTAATTGTTAACTTCATAATTCTGCCATGAGCTTTACCAGTTTATATGAATCTTTTATTTCCTTTGATTGTTTATTTTTTTAATAAATCAACAGAAACCTTACGTATTATACATGTAATTGATAAACAATATTATGCTAACGTAGACAGAAATGACGGATGAGGCTGTCATGGGCGATAAGCTGCTCTGAGATAGCCAGGTGTACTTTTTTTACATAATCTCAGCTAATCTGAAATGTCATTCAGACATATGGGACAGTTTCTGCTTTTTACTTGCCATTGACATTCTTCGTCCTCCAGCAGGCGGCATCATGGGCATGTCTCCCTGTAGGGAGCCCAGCTCATCCGATTCCTCTGAGGAATGTGAGGAAGGGCTTGTGGAATGAGTGATTGATGACAAACTCTCAGATGGTGGCCTGATCATGAAGCTAGTCTTCCTGGGGTAGGGGATTAGGACCTCACTCCCCACTGACTCCCTTCTCTCATCCACATCCAGGTCTCTGATAACACTGGGCCTTAAGGTGCTAGTGGAGAGCAGAGCTTCCAAATGGCTGGGGGGTGGGTGTTCTCCCTCATGGGGATGGTCATGATGGCTTTTTGTACTTTCCTCTACATTAGACACAGCAGAGGCCCAGGTTGGATGGTGATTCACCATGGCTGTGTGGATGTCTGGACCTCCATGGGTTTGTGGGGCTTGTATTGCACAGTTCTGGCTTGACCTGGGTGTCATCCTTGGTTGAGGGCAGATATAGCCGGTCTGACCATGTTCCACATAAGCTAGGCTGTTGTGTCTTGGTGCATCCTGGTTGGCTTTGAGCCCAGTGTTGTAATGAGGAAGCTTCATGTCTGTCTCTGGAATCACTTTGAAGGTCTGAGTCAGAGGTCCATTGTGAGGCGATACATTGCTCATTACACAGAGGTGGGGTAAGGAGGTCTTCTTCTTAGACTTCAAAATCAGACTGTCATCTTCTGTGTACCTTTCTCCATATAGTGTCTGTTTGATTTTTCTGATGCCCAGGTGGGATATTTCCAGAATGTTTAGGAAAAGTGAAACACCAGCAATGGCAATCATGAAAACCATGAAGATTGTCTTCTCTGTGGGCCTAGAGATGTAACAGTCTACACTGTTTGGGCAAGGCAGCCTCTCACACTTAAAGAGTGGCTCTAGTTGGACACCATAGAGTATATACTGGCCAAGGATGAAGCAGACCTCCACCACAGAACGTGTAAGGATATGGATGATGTAGGTTCTCAATAAAGAACCTCTGAGAGGAGCCTTCTTCACCTTCCTCTGCTCATCCAGCCTCCTCAGCTCCTTCTCCACGCGTTTATGTTCACCCAGTGCCAACTCAGTCTCATCCAGCTCCTCTTTTAGTTGGGCTCGCCTGCGGTGGCGCTCCTTCTCTAGCGTTCGGATGCAATAGAGAGCATGGCCCATGTAGACCAGCGATGGCGCAGAGACAAAAATGACCTGCAGCACCCAGAAGCGAATGAGGGAGATGGGGAAGGCACGGTCGTAACAGACCGCCTTGCAGCCTGGCTGATCAGTGTTACAGACAAACTCAGACTGCTCATCGTCCCATACATCTTCGGCAGCTGCACCAAGGATTAGCATACGGAAGATGAAGAGTATGGTAAGCCAGATCTTGCCCACGATGGTGGAATGAATGTGGACCTCTTCCAGAATGCTGCCCAGCAGGTTCCAGTCGCCCATGGTCAGCTTCTCATCACTTTAATGCCTCATGTCTTCAAACTGTGGAGACATACAGAACAAAACATTACTCTCACAAAGCCAGACTTTGTATTAAATGTTTTTTGCTATGAAACTATTACTAAAAGGTACAGTTTATTACAACCTGTACCTTTTTTGTGCATCAAATATAAGATAAGATTGTCACCAATAATACCCCATAATACAGTAAAAACACAGAAGTATGCATATCTACTGACCCACAGCCAGCTGACCCAGAAAGTTGGGATGTCATCTCTTGTGGATGTTTGCAATAAATGGTGTGTGCATTGCAATTTTACCATATGTATTTGCTTCTCATAAAAAAAAGAAAAGAAAGTAAGAAAATAGAGCTGTTTTGGGTATTGGTTTACAGTCCTCAGGATGCCACAATGTGTGCTGCTCCACAATTTAGCAACATTGTAAAATTTTGGATATATATCTTTGGTGAGTAAAGTAATATCATAACCAATAATGAAGCTCCTTGGCACTGAAGAAGAATATATTTTGAATCCACACATGCCACTTGTTTGTAGGATACCTTCATTGTTACATTGAATGCGTACATGGGTTTAAATGATGGGGATTTGATGACAGGGAATTTGGATTATCACTGAAATCATCAAAAGTGAGAATACATTGAAAGAAGAGCTCAATCAATTAGCAAACTACTGGTAGAGTTTAGAAGTTGCTGGTTTATGGTTTTGCTTTAAGGGCCCGTGCTGATGTCCGACTGAAGGACATAACTGTCAATCATGTTGTACCGCCTACCTAGGTTACAAGCCCTCTCCCAAACAGATGTCTGGTCAGACCGAACAGAAGATGAGAGAAACCAAACTGTAGTCTGGCATTTTAATGTAACTTTACAACAGCACAGTGCTATTTTGTTAACCAACATGAAAATCCCACTCTCAAAATCTAGATTAAGACAAATAGTGTTTTGAAAAAAGCAATATCAGAGCAAATATGGTCCTAAACTAGCTAGACTTGGAAGTGGTATCACATGAGAAAGTGAACTACGATATAAAGTTTTTGGGTTTTGTTTCTGGAACTCAGTATATGAACTTCATTTGAATAAAGGGCTTGGGTTATACTCTCACTATATTAACAATATATTATTACATGGTTACTGTCATTGATCTCCAGAATCTGTTTAATAATTTAGTCTATGGTTCAAAGAAACCTCTCTCAAAAGCTGATGACTTAGCCTCAGTTCTTTTTTGTCTTGTCTTTTTTAAGACCACAGTGTTTCAACTTGCTTTGGAAACATTAGAGATTCAATCACAGTGTGCAGTCATCGTCTTTTAGATATGTTGCTGCCATGATTAGCACCTAATGCTGACATGGCATCATTTACATACAAAAACAAACAAACAAACAAACAAGCAAAAAGCCTTGCTGCGCAGTGCCATGGAAATAAGTAATTTTTTTTCCCCCTATGAAACTACAAACAATTAGAACATAAGAAAAACAACTGGAACCACGAATTTCTTTTAACAATAAAAGTTATAAAAACATTTACAGTTACTGTGTAGTATTGCACTCTTTTTGGAGCATGACATTACAGCAAAGACTCTGTTCAAAGAAATAACCATTTCAGCAGTACTTACATATCACTTGTTTGCGTTCCCACTTCGCCTCCTGATGCATTTCATTATGTTTTTATAAGCATCCCAGGAAGTGACTGTGTCTGTATGCCTACCCCATGGAGATGTTTGGTGGTCCTCTTGTGCCAGGCCTAAACTCCAGTCCACATCCCTGTCCTCACCCCTGTCTTTCCTTCTCTTTGTATCTGTGTGCTGTGGCTGCCTGTGTGTTGGTAGTGCTGTACCGTGTTACATGCAGGGTTCACAGGATGTGATCATCGATCATCCCCTGACGGGACAATGCCCCCCTCCCCCCCTCCTTCTCCCACGCCAGCACTGCCAACTCCAACCAGTGCCATCAATATCACCATCTCTGACAGTGATGATTTTTTTATTTTTGATCTTTCACATAAGGGCTACTTCTGGTACTCTCAACATAAAGATGTAACTGAGCCAACATAAAATTCTCAAGATTTAAGTTCAAAGGTTGGTTCATTGGTTTAGTGGTTTAATGGATCATGCCCTTCATGCCATCTTGCTGCCATCAGCTTTTAATTTGGGATGTTGGGTTATGCATGTCAGTCCATGTACATGCATGCATGACTGCGTGGCATCCCTGCTGTGTAAATTCAATCCAACAAAGTATGTGCAGGGACAAAATAGAGGTCTGAAAAATTCACTAGCATTCCCACATTAAGATGAATATAGAACTTAGGTTTAGGTCCTTTAGATTCAAGATGGAGTGAATATTTTTAAATTAATGATCAATCGTATTATCACCAAATCTGCATTTACCCCAAACTCTACTGAGCTTTTAACATATCTCTTAGTTCTTTACTGATTTGGATCAGTGTCTCATTTATCAGTGTTGCACCAACAGGTGGCTGTTGTCAATGTGTAACTCTAAAAAACCTGATGTGCACCTACCTACCTGCTCAGCCACAAACAACAGACAGGGAGCTGGTGAACCTGGTTGATGATTTCACAGTTAGAGAGCCATTTATATTTGAGAGCTGGAGCCAGAGGGGAGTGAATTTTGGCCTTACACTTATCAAGTACACACAATCATGACTCTTGGTGATAGTGAAATATTTTAAAAGTCCACAGAAAAGAAGCAATTGCTTCCTTATACTACATAACATCTTTCTATGTCAAAGTTGTGTTCATAGCTTGTTCAGATGAATTACTGCAGCTTTAAAATAACAAAAAGAAGGTTATTAACAACTACAATTCAAAACATAAGATTTTCTGTTAAGGGTAGTCCCTGTTTTTGAGGCCTGCCCCCAGTTGAAGCTCACACTGGAAATGTTGTTGGTTTTAAGTGTGCTTTGAAAACAGATTGCAAAGTAAAATGGTATATATGTGGCAAAGAAGCCTGGGCAGCAGAGCCATCTGGTTTCTCAGTAGTGTTGAGCTTGTTTGCTGTACTCAGCTTCATTTCAATCTTATTCTTCTACTATCTACTAACTTGGGCTAGTCTCAGGAAAAATAACCATCGACAACTTGGCCAGAGGCTAGCAAGTGTTAAATTAATCCTGCGACATTACCTCAAATGTCACAGAGTATACCTGTAATAGTTCGTTTTATATAATGATCTCAATTGCTCTAACAATTTTAACCACTCTAATGATTTTAAATAATTTTTAATCATTTTTGTAATTGTGATGATGTCAATTTGGGCTTTAAGTAAATGTGGCATGACTTGTTATAATTTTCAGAATTTTTTTTAAGTCAAACAGTCTATCACTCAAATAATTGATTAAATGATCAGCAGATCATTACAGAATGAAAATAATACTTAGTTGCAGCCAGTATTTCAAAAGAGCTCCACCTCATCCTACTGAAAATGTATAATCATGCTTTTATATAAAAGTAACAACAATAATAATATAATGATATCATGTGTGATAATACAACGGTCCAAAGGAACAATTTTCTGCATTAAGTTTCACTTGTAACAGTATAAAATGTTCTTAGTAATGATCTTAGTTAAACATCTGAAAACTTATTTTACTAAAATTAAAGAAGCAAAAAAGTGAAGCAAGAAGACTTTAGAACAGAGTGATACAAAGGTTAGGAGAAGCAGAAGGAAAAGCAGAAGGAAGAATGAGTGAAGAAAAGAAGAAAAAGCTTAAAGGAGAAGAAAAGAAGAGTAATAAAAGTAACACAAGGAGAAGAAGAAGAACAGACAGAGTGAAAAGGCTCCTTCAGAGAAACCACTGTAGTTTGATCATTCTCTTTATTGAAAGTCAAATTCAATTTACCACAAGGTTCTAATCCACTTTTAATATAACACATTACACACTATAGGTGATACATTTCTGTTAATGTTAAGGATTTATTTCACTTTTGTAATGTTTTACACTGTTAAAGCGTTGTTAACCAATTTTGTAGACTTTTCTGCAATACATACATTACTTAAGTTCTGTATAGTGCTTTGAGAGGCAATGTAGTTTGGACCACAATGCATATGCATGTCAAAAAACTGTCAAGTATTGACATGACATAGGCACGAGTTTTTAACATGCTGAATGCTGACACTGTCGTGGTGAGGGACGCCCACAGACCCCTCCCTCACTGCACAGAGTAAAACAACAGTACATATTACTGGCTTGTTTTGAGAGTCCTGGTGCTTGGCAACATAAAATGACCAGCTGTGCCTGGAGGGCCTTTAATTAGGTTTCCATCGCGCTCTGACAGAGTCAATGGAGCATTGATTTGATTTTCCCTTCAGAAGCTGTGGCTGTGGTCGCCGAAGCCCAATGCCAGATGTCACACCAGGATCATTGGGTTACACAACCAGCGGCTGCTTCATCAGCTGACCTGACTGACAGCTGAGCAGCGAGGGCGGGACTTTTTCTGGCCTGTCCGTTAGTTAGCACCAGACCTCAACTCACCCATGTTAGTCTTGATGTCACTGTTAGGCCTTTTAATTCATGTAGTAACACATCTTAGTAAGTTACCATTGAAGGAGGTAAGCAGTCTACATTTACTCAAATACTGCTCTTACATTTATTTAGATACTTATGCTTTGACAGAGTATTAAAGGTGTTATACGCACAAATTACAGTCTGATTTCTTTACAGAGGTCAAATTTGTGCTGAGTGCTTTATGTTCAGGGTTGTATTTATTTAAATATTGCTTGAGTACTAGAGTACACAGCAGCAAAATAATTTTTACTGAAAGACATTTACACATACTGAGAGATGAAGCCAACGGAATTCTAGAGAATATTGTACATGCACATCATAAACCCATACATAATAATAGTAATAATAATGTGAATAATTATATTATTATCATTATCATCAAGTTTTCATACTCATACTCAACAAACATACCAACTTAAACTCTGTCTCTCTCATACAGATGTAATTTTGTCAAATGGTTGAACACATGAAATTAGGTGTGGGGTGCCTCAAGGGTCAATTTTAGGTCCAATTCTTTTTAATCTTTACATGGCATCCGCTTCCATAGCTATGCTGATGATACACAGCTGTACATTGCCGTGTCTCCTGATGACTCAGGGCCAATTGATGCCTTTTTTAACTGTATTTTAGATATCAAGTCATGGATGGCAGAGAATTTCCTACAGCTCAACCAGGACAAAACAGAGGTT
>JAPZDV010000007.1:24220739-24237083 GCA_029814665.1 Acanthurus lineatus
ATTATCCATCAGCAGGCCCTTTGCAGCAAATGCCTGAAGTTTGACAATGTGATGTCTGTCGTTGTAAAATGCATCAACCAAATAAGATCCAGGAGCTTAAAGCACAGGAAGTTCTGTGCTTTTTAGAGGAAATGGAGTCAGAATATCTGGATGTGCTCTACCTCACCGAGGTACGTTGGCTCAGCCAGGGAAACGTCTTGAAGAGATTTTTTGAGTTGAGAGCAGAAGTGAAAGCCTTCATGGAGAAGGATGGGGTGGCTTTTCCTGTGCTAAGTGATCCCAAATGGCTCATGGACTTAGCTTTTCTTGTTGACATCACACATGAGCTGAATGTACTTAACAAAAAGTTACAAGGCCAGGGGCAGCTCGTCAGTGCTGCCTATGACAACGTGAGAGCATTCTCCACAAAACTTGTGTTATGGAAAGCCCAGCACTTTCAGACAAACCTTTGCCATTTCCCAGCATGCAAGGCACTCGTGGATGCAGGCACACGTACAATTCAGTGGTGAGAAGTATGTTGATGCCATTTTGAAGCTACAGGAGGAATTAGATCACAGATTTGCAGACTTCAAGACACACAGAGCCACTTTTCAAATTTTTGCAGATCCCTTCTCCTTTGATGTGCAAGATACCCTTCCTATACTTCAAATGGAGCTCATTGACCTGCAGTGCAACTCTGACCTCAAAGCCAAGTTCAGGGAGGTGAGTGGAAAAGCAGACAAGCTTGGGCAATTTTTGAGAGAATTGACCCTCAGCTTCCCTGAGCTTTCCCGAATGTTCAAGCAGACCATGTGCCTTTTTGCTAGCACATATTTGTGCGAAAAGCTTTTCTCCACCTTGAACTTCATTAAGTCCAAGTACAGGTCCAGACTTACTGATGATCATCTTCAAGCCATACTGAGGGTCTCAACTGCTTCATCCCTCAAGCCAAATGTGGCTCAGCTATATGAGAGGAAGTGCTGCCAGGTCTCTGGCAGCAAGAAGTAGGCAAGAGAAGCCATGTTCAGAAGAAACGTTCATCTTTTTTCAATATTTCATTCATGTTCAGGACAGTTCATGTTCATAAGAACCCATTAAAGTTAAAGAACTGTTAGTAATGATGTTTGAGAAGATTTGATTTTTTTAACAAAGCTTTTTGTAGTGAAATACCTGATGTGGCCCAGCCTCACCCAGACTCTACCTCCAGCGGCCCCTAGGTAATTTGAGTTTGAGACCCCTGCATTAAAGTTAAAGAAATGTTAGTAATGACATTTGAGAAGATTTGATTTTTTTAACAAAGCAAAAAGTTTTTAAGTTTTTTAAGTAAAAACAAAAGTTTTTAAGATAAGACCTAAGCCAAGCAATTAGGTCAAGGAGGACAGATTGCTAAGCTAACCAGAGTTTGGAGACAGGAAGAGGACAGGAAGAAGACTTAACTGGAATAGTTTGGATCTACTTTGAAGAGTTGGGGAGGTTGTCCTTGGACCTTTTTTACTTGTGAAGGAGAGCCTTGGGGATGGTGAAGCCATAGTATATAAGAAGTAAATAGGAAGTAAACCAGCTGTGATGAGATCGTCTCTGTATAGTTTAAAAGGAGTTTGAGTAGGCTGGGAGAAGGACTGTTGAACCTCTTGCATAGACTCTTGAGCTGGCAGTTAAGGGATTCCATTTAGTTCAGTTCAGCAGTGTGCAGGGGATCTATGTCTGTGAATAAAACTATTTGGTTTAGTTGGGAGCCTGAAAGTTAATTTTTGTGAATACTTAGTTTCTTGAGCCTTAGATGAGGGAAATCTGGTTTTCTGTTCCAGACAGAGTGGTAACGTACACTCTGGATTAGTTACTGTGGTAATACTGTTTAAAGCTTATATGCTAGTTGGCAGGTTTTCTCTATCAATCTGTGGCTTACTCACTAATTTCTTCACTCTTGCTAAACCAGAAGAAGCTGCTTGACACAATTTCTCATTAAACTATCAAAAGCACATTTCAGAACGTATTCATTTGCACAAGTTATTGTTTGAAGAAATTTTAAAATCGTGGTAAGATATTTTGTTACTCAAGGTCTGTCTCTAACATTATAGTTCTTATGAGTAATCTGCTTGTGAACATCAAGGTATCTGTCATTTTGTCAAACAGTTCGCCTGCACTGAAATAATTACTCTACATGACTAGGTACAATCAGAAAATTTCTGATGGTCCTGTTGTGCATGAATTTAGTTGCACAGAAATATGCATGTAGCAGGTGTAAGCATTAAGTTTCATGAGTAAAGTTACTTTGCTCTATCATCATCATTAAGAGAGTTACAGACGATGTCTGACCAATGGTACCTGTGCATTCAATAATTCACAATGTACCCAAAGCTTGGGTGCACAACTACTTCTCAGAGACCAAATTTCCTTTGTGGGAACAGAAAATGTTGCAGTAAGCCAAATTTGGAAAGGGCTGAACAATGAAATTGCTGCGAGTGGGAAGTGAAGCCGGGCTTTATGCAGGTGAAAGGTAATCAGGCAGATGATGATCAAGTGTGCAGGTAACTGAGAGCAGGAGAGTCTAGGAGCCCTGCCCAGCTCTGGAAGAAAACAAACAGGAAGACAAGACAACACAAACATGTGACATGAGGGAGGGGAATACAGAGGAAAAACAACAGCAGACTGGCTGGATCCTGACAGCGTGGAATTTTTCATTGCGCCTCATGTTGCGATAATCAGTGGTTAAATAACACAAATTTATAGGAAGCTGAAGATACAATTTTCATTTTGTGATCAGTAACACTGATAAAACCTGTTTTTATTCATAGTTAGCACTCCATGCAAAAATAAATGAGGAAACTTCTGAGTGAGGATAATTTTAATACACTGTCAGAGATTATGATTCTGATAGTTGATAAATGTTATTTAAAGGTATTTTTCAAACACAGACTGCATATATGTAGTCCAAGCATTTTATGACTGTTTTTGAATATGTGCATGTTAAAATATCATCATTAGCATCATCAGCACCTCAGTCATCATTAAGCTTACAACCATAGGATTGTATGCAAATAATGTCTTTCTGTTGAATACAAATTTTCCTCGTAAATACATTCCATCTGCATGTTGTCACTGTCAGGTTACAGCTGAAATAACATTAATAAGAATATAAATTAGCAAACAGTAAGATTCCAGCACATCATCACTGATTATGGTAATTAAAGTCTACATAAATATTTGGACTAAGCTGAGTGAAATGTAACATAAGTAACCTGTTGACTCCTTCCTCCTTTTTTAAAAAAAAATGTTATAGTCTGCATTGGAATGCATCCATATTTCTAACTATACTGAGCTAGAAATGAAATAAAACCAAGGTTCTGCTCTTTAATTTATTTATTTGTTGCTATGATAAATCAGAATATTGAAGCTCCACTGATGATGGCTTTTTCCATTCTCAACAAACTGAACATACTCAGGGTTGATTAAGTCTGATCATGTGTTCAGGAATCAAAAGCTTTCCCGTATCAGGAAAAGTCAACTTAAAGTTAAAGGTTTGAGTCAGAGGTTCAAACCTGTTCTCGGAAACAGGCCCAAGAAAGAGAGTGGGTCATCAAAATACTTAAAAATTGGAGAAATTATTAGACAGCCGTTGGGGGAGCAGATATTTTACTGACAGGAGAGGTAAAGAGTTGAGGGCACAAGGCTTTTAGATTAGTTAAGGATATTTTGTATTTGTCTTCTAAAAACAGGATAGGGATATCAATATCTGTAATGATTTCCAGGCGGTCAGAGATGGTGAAGTTGAGCCTGGAGAGTTAGTTTAACATCAGACAAGGCACACTCATGTTGTGCACTGTGTCAGTTAGTAGACTTCTTTCAGTGCTCTAGCAAATTAAAATAATTGGATACACAGCAGTTGCCATCTTTTTGGCCTGCTTGCACCAGGATTTAATGAATTGATGAAAAATGATATAAAAAATGATTTGATGAAACTTTGTAGAAAAAATAATAATTCCAGAGACATGTAATGTTGCCTCCCTTTTTTTTACTTTGGTGAACTATGAATTGAAAAATGAATTTGCACCACCTACTGATAGCAAACCATTTTAACATTGGCTGACCTTCTGGGTGGAAGAGAGCTAGATGGTGTAAAATGAATTTAATTAACTGTTTTCTCTATGCACCTGTGTTCAATTAGTCAGAATAGAGACTGTTAGCTTGGAGACAGTTATGAGACAGGAGTCAATGGTGCTAATACCTCTTTTTAATAGACTCTGTTAACTCAATGTACTGTTAGCAACTGAGTTAAGTTAATTAACTGAAGAGGCTTCTGATTCACTCATCTCTTGCTGATTGTTTACAAGCTTGTTCACTCAGAGTTTAACTTGAAAGGTTTTACTTATAATGGTAAAGAAAGTACAAAAAAAACCTCCAGAAGAGTAAACAGAAAAAGAAAGAAACTCCAGGATTTTTTGTGACTAGCCGGCACTAGTCAGGCCTGCTAGTGAGTAAGCTGGCCGGCCAAACACCAATCTTCTGACCTCATGTATTTCATGAGTACAAGTTAGTTAGTGTATTTTTTTGGTCTGACTGCCTTGCGGGAATTAAATAGTTACCTGCCAGAGAAAGAGATAGATTGGTGTAATCCTTTTTGCACTGAGGCCTATCAAGCTTTGAAACTTCTTCCTCTGTCTCCCTAACTTTTTTCCTTTTCTCCTGTCCTTTATGTAATTTGCTTCTTTTTCTCATCCCTTCTTTTTCATACAGTATAGGCTCTCCATCTTTGCCTTTGAGATTCTTGCATGAGCTGCCAAGAACCTAAGCCTCAGCTGCTAGCCTAAAATTGCAGTTACATCAGTCTTTGCAATAGAGCTGATCCAATACTGATAAAGAAAAATTGATTGTAGGCTACTATAGCTAACACTTCCCAGCTTTACCACTTCATTATTTTTAGCCTTTTAGCCTTCTAGCCTTCTATATGTTCCGATAAGGGGGTGTTCAAAGCTGCTGAGTAGAAACAGATGAAGAGAGACAGTTTTCTTTTGTGTAACAGATTATTGATTTGGAGCATATTTAAAGTTTTTTTTCTCTTAATATGTTTTAAAATTTCCAAAACTGCAGGCTGTTACCAGTTAATAGGCTAGAGGAATTTATTTGACTTCACCTATCAGTTAATTCTGCAGCATAATAAGTCAATGACATACTCACACTGATACTTTATCAGTCTTTTTAAAGCTTTGGCCGTGTTCATTTGAAGGCTGCCTTTGGATCAGACCTTCTTTTAATCTCCTTAGATGCAAGTGTTGATTGGTAACCACCAACATGTTATTAGGAGGGTTTGAGTGCAACACCATCAAGTATTAGACAGCTGATAAGGAGACCTTTATGTCTAGACAGGCTCTATTCATTGGGCAACGTGCACTCAAACTGACCGTTCAGTATAAATCTTTTTTACCAGCAGTGAAAATGCTGTCAGCCTTGAAATGCGTGATGTCAAATGTAAAGACACATCCTTATGAAGTTTATATAATTGCAATTGCTAACAAAAAATGAAGTTTTAAAGTCCAGTTTACACTTTTTTTTTAGAAAAGTAATCATTAAAGTAATGTCATAAAAGCAGTTCTTTAAGTGACATTTTCTGTTAGTTTCCTGTTTTTTGTTCAATATTTGAAAAAAATTTGTTTGACTTTCTCTGGCACAAATCTAATTCCATAAGAAATAAAAAAAAAGTAATACGCATGGATTTGCCAATACCAGCAGAGGTGAAAAAAGTCAGTACCAGAACTTTTTTCTATTTAAAATGCTGCATAAGTGCTTTAAGTGCTGTCAATTTCTTTTGAAAACTGGGCACTTTTATTACTTTGGGGCCATTGAATTTCTTGAAAAAAAGAAAATGAATCAAATTAAGAAAAAGAAAGGACCCCATTGGTTGAAATGCAAAGTACTTTGAAATTCAAAGTACTGAATGTCCGCAAAAATTGTCAACTGGTTGAAGTGGACATTACCTCAATTTTAACCTAGATTTTGTGACAAAAAAATAAGTGTGTGCAGCAAAGCCCTACTTAGACATTCCATTTTAATGACACCTGTTGGGTAGTATATTTACAACAAAACAAAACAAAACAAAAAATTAGGAATTGCCAACTTACAAGATAGATGAGATGAGACACTTTGGGCCTTGTTTAAAAGATCTATGGTGTAAGGCACATGGCACAAGAGTGTTAAGAGCTTGTCCAGCCTTATTTTGCTAGCTAAGTGTGGATAATCTGGATAGAAAGTAAGATGCACAGCACAAGAGAGTTGAGTAGAAACTTATTAGTCATAGATGAGTTTTGGGTGGCACATCAGTTAAACCAATAAGAATGCCATATAGCTTTCCCTTTAAAAGCCTGGTGTGCCAGGACCTGGTGTGTTCCAATTTTAAAGGCTTAAGCAAGTAATGTTAGTGGTAGAAGTGAGGGGTTTTCAAAATCTGTGTGTGTCTAAAATGCAGAGTGAACGCTGCATTTTATTTGTGCATCTTGCTATCTGAATAATACACCCTTAAAATAGCAGAAAAAACACTGTGCTATGACTTTAGATCAGCTTTTTGTTGATCAGTGGCGCAGATGCTGTCTGCTTCCTCAAGATAGCAGTACATTGTCAGTGCCAGACCACGCCTCATTTTAAGACCAACACATCAGTGGGTGCACAGAGTAGCACAAATGCATTTGCTTCTTACACAACATGGCCGCTGCCACCGACCACTTTGAATCAAGTGTAATTGTGTATTCACACCGGATGTAAGTTAAAGTATTCGCGTTAGTGAATTACATTTAAAGTTAATGTAAAAACTCAATTAATTTGTGTCAGTGCCAATGACGCAAATTCGAGAATGGAGCAAGTGGCTTGCGAAAATGACGTTAATTTGTGGTGCGTCCAACATGCTACTCACTTCATTTGCTTATTCCTGAGAATTGAAAAATCTGAACTTCTGAATTTGAGTGAGTCGAACTCGCTTCATTCCCACACTCAAATAGGCACAAATAAAGCGGGCATCCGTGCCTGCTGTGAACACACTGTAAAATAGGACCCCTAGATTATAGGATTAACTCATATAATATTAAAGTGACTGCAAAGCAGATTATGTTACTGAAAGAGCTGGTTTTGTAAAGACAAGGATCACAAGCCAAAAACTTGGCAACCACTGAGATTTCTCTAATGGGAATATTCCCATTTAGTTTCTGAGACACTTATTCTGATCCTGGTTATGAAGTTTCTTTGGATGGTAAGTTTTATTCAGTTCAAATCAATTCAGATCCCTCAATCCAAACATATTTATCAGTCACGATGTATAAGGGGTAAATAACAGAGGATTTGCTCTATTTATATGCACATTCAGTCAACTCATATAGAGATTATTCAAAGAGTTTTCAGTTAACACCTTATAATATTTTGGTTTTAAACTATTAAAAAATTGTCTGCACTGTGCATAATTGTCATGTTTATTATCCCAGAACAAGCTCTTTAAAACAAAATAGGAAGATTGTCTTCCACTGAGTCCACCATTTTACACTGCCATGTATCTACAAAAGCAGAACAGACGAACCAAACACTGGGGGATCGTTCGCATTTTAGCTAGTTTCACAGCCACTGCAGGCTCTCCTACATGCTTGGAAAGGGAGGGTGAACATGGTTTGTTTAGTTAGTTGCAATCTGCAACTTAACCACTACATATCACTAACCTGGTCATTGGACATATTACTCAAAAAGAATCAGTATTAAATAGCAACAGCTGATATGATCTCCTGCTGTCGTCATTTGTCATCTCAAGTGATGGTTAAAAAATTGCTGCCCACTGCTCTTTCCTAAGATATTTGGCATTGCAGTTTGGCAAATTTAGCATGGTAGCTTAGGGAAATTTCGTTTTACCAACCACAGTTTCTGCACTCAAGTCATCAACTGATACAGCCAAATAATTTTTCACATTTACACATTCTTATTTTCAGTTGCATAAGGGGGAAAATGTTGGTACCGTAGAAATGTGAAGAAGTGTGACACTCTCACAGCATTTCTAGAAATCGCCTCATATGACAACGGATATGCAAAATAAATGTGCTCCTGCAGAGAAATCTGGAACCCATTTCTGACACAGACAGGTTAGGGAACGTAAAAACTACAAGTCAGCACTGTCTGAGAAAACCTACCTCCTGCCTTTTACTCCAAGGCCTCACCTTTGGATGTCCATGAGGAAATGAAGGCAACATAAGGGCAGGGTACCCCATCTTACAGCATGGTGAAGCAGTGGGCTGCTGAATCCAGATATGGCTGATGACTGCACAAAGGCCAGAATTGTCCATTTTCACAGGCCGTGCTGATCTGCAATTTTTTAATTACTCAAAGCAGAAACAGCACAAGTAAATAACTCCAAACTCAGAAAATTGAACTGTGAGTGCATGTAAAAATAGCTGTCTGACAGACCTCAATTTTGTCAATTATCTTTCTTATACAGTTAAGTAATAATGATCATTAATGTGCAAACACCATTTTACTGTTGTTGGTCAATTCAGAAAATATTGTAATTACTTTGCACATTGCAGTTTTCTGTGCATGCATCATATTTTCAAAATGAAAGTGCGGAGCCTTGCTTTCCATTGCACAGAAACTAGGACTTCTAAATAGCTGAAGTTGATTAAAATGTCTCTCACTTGCCTCTGACATTATGTGAAGTTGAGTTATTAAGATCATGAAAAGAAATGCAAGCTATCAGGACAAACACTTAAAAAAACTGTCCTTCCACTGCAGAGTAAATGTAGTTTTTACCCTCTGAAATAGCTGATGTTCCCTGCCACAGACAAGTGAAACTATTACTATTCAAGTGGTGTTACTTCAGTTAAAGACTACATAGATGTGGGTTTTTCTGGGGCAAATTGATCACCGAGTCGAAACCTTCTCCTGGGCGTTTCTTTCTGATTTAATTTTTCAAGCATTTCCATCAATTATGAATCACTAGCAGACTTCTCCAGTAGCCTCTCCACCCATCCTCCTGATGACATCTGTCTGAGGGAATACTAATGTTTTCATCAATTCCACATTAAATACTTGTGAATAGATTCTCTGCAAAGACAATCATGCATAATATTTAAAAACTGCTGACTGTGTTACCCTCTTAGCCTGTCCACGCCTGCTATAAATGATATTGATTGCCCAACTAAAGCCTACTGACTGAATTAACACCATTAATCACCTTTGAGTGTTTGAGTCTCATTTCAAATTCCATTAAGAAGTAAATAAGTAATGAATTCCAAAAGCTCCATCCGTTGTCCCATTTCTCCAGTGTGACACAGAAAAGACATATTTTTTTCTTTTCTTCTTTTTTTCAAACTAGTTTAAAAGGAGGGAGTCACATTTCAAATTCAAAAGCAGTTGAAATTTACATTTTTGCATTTATTTCACATTTAGGACAGTATGAGTCTCAGTAGGGCAAACACTCAAAACATCAGCCACTGCAACCAGCATCCATCAGCCTGCATTAGGATTATTCCCCCATTTATTTAAACTTTTTGAAGGCAGACCAGTTGTTGTTGACTGTGCAAAATTACACTTATTTACCAACAGACCAAAGTCATTGAGATTTGTGAAAAGATTGTCAAGAGCCCTAAAATCATAGAGACAATATCAGTTCAGCAGTTCATTAGTCAAATCATCTTTTCAATGCTAATCTACTCAACAACCTCTCAACTGTAGTGATTTGCTAGTTTTCAATTTAAAAAAAAAAATTATATGATATTTGATAGAAACAAAACAAGCACTCCTGTAATTATAATATCAAGTTGACGGTGTTTTTGCACACCTGATTAAACAATGCAGTTGATATTATTCTTTAATAAAGCACTCAGGTGTATTTGTTGTTGTTTTTTTTAAAGTAACTTTATATGGTATATACTGGCACATACGCTCCACTACAGCACCAAGTCTTATTTTGATAAAACCGAAAAAATCACTGCATTAAGGTTGCAGTTATATATAGAGTTAGCTTACTTATATACACTTGTATATGTAAACCCATAGAGGGAACGTATGTGTGATGTCAAATTACACTGTACAGTTAATTTATTAGCCACTCTGAAGTCTGGTAGTATACGACATTATTTGATTCATCGAGACAGTTGGAGAGAGCAGTATAAGCTGAAAACACAAAATTGTTACTATAATATCACCTTATAAACAACTTCCTATTTTCACATCCAGCAGAAACAGAGTCACATTATCATTCATTTGAGGTCATATTTTAGTCTATTCATTCTTCTATGTTTTTTTATTTTATTTTTTTAGCTTTGTTGGTCAGTAATTAGCTGCTTTCACTAAAAACCAGTATAATAATTCAAAGAGCTGAGCTGGGTGGTAATTCTCTGGCGGGTTGACACTTTCACATCACATAATCATTCGAATATGTTGTAATTTAAGTTTAAAACACTTCCAATATTGGGTATGATAGCTCCAAATCTGCCTCTTATCACGGTTTCCAGTGATTGACGCTTCAGAGGAAGAGAGACAGAGTTAGGGTTTAGGGTTTAGGATTAGGGTTTAGGGTTAGTGTTGGGGTTAGTGAGGTGGAGCGAACAGCGCCAGGTTTAGGCTAGTGTCAGTGGCCCCTTTGCCGCTTCCTCCTCCGCCTACAGCCCGATCTCGTCCGATCTCAGAAGCTAAGCAGGGTTGGGCCTGGTTAGTACTTGGATGGAAGACCGCCTGGGAATACCAGGAGCTGTAAGATTTTACCTGGTTTAGTTTTGGTTTGTTTGCTTTTTTGTTTTCTCTTTGCAGTCAGGAAATAACAGCCACAAATACGGTCAATATCCATTGTCAGGCAGACTGTTCAGATCTACAGAAGACCCATGGACCATCACTGCATAGTGCTGATCCCAGCTAATGACTTTGAGTTACCTGGGCTACAATTCACATTTTCCTTTCAGATGCAGACATCTCAAGATGACATCAAACTTTGATCAATGAAAACTGTAATTGTTAATGGTAAACTGAAGGATAATGTGTGGCTTTTGGTCAAGAAAATTCCCCTTCTTCTTAAGCTAACGTTAATGTAAATAACTATTACAAAGAAAAAAACATACATAATCCCAAAACAATGAACTACACTGAAACACTAGCTCTGTCTGTGTCCAAAAATAATTGATTTTACATGCCTGCACATTACTTTAATGACAATTGAGTGTATAAAGTTAGATGTAACCTAACGTTACTTATTGTTTACCCTAAGTTTACCTTAACCTCTCTCCATAGGGTCAAACGCCCAAACACTGATATCATTCAGTTTATAAATCTACCAATTTCTCTGAACATTGTTTGTATAATTCTTGGTAGAACACATCACTTACCTTTTAACATGAAAGTAGTGATTAGTACAACTAGTATAACTAAAATGAGCTAAATTTTATGTTCTTTAAGGATGAAATCAAAACCTAATTTGCAGATACCTATATTGAAAAAGCAATATTTGGCATTGTTCAAGTTTGTACAACAACCTCTGTAAATGTTGTTCTGAAAAAAAATTCAAGTGGCCATGCAACTTATGACTGTTATGTGTCAGGACAGAGGTAGAAGTCAATGATATTGTTATTATGACCACAGAACCTTTAAGGATGGATAAACGAGTAAACCAAACGACTTGTACGTGCATGGCCGCTGTTTTCCTCCTGTCTCAGTCCTCATAAGTTTTCTCACATCACCTTTTTGTGACCTTGTCACAACCACAGTGGTGACGACAGTCTTGTGAGTTAGTTTTCCTATGTTTATTTCTTTTTTGCTGCCTAAAAATGTTGCCCTGTTGAGAAGGTATCGGTTGGGGTCAGGTGGGTGGAGGTTTCTAGTTAATAGCACCCTTGTAAATATTTTGTCCTTAAAGGCACACACTCTGTTTCAAAGAAAACAGTTTTTGGTTGCATTCTAAACACATTAAAAAGGTGGGTCTACATGCTTTGACTGAGCATTATGTCCACAACTGCTGAAAACTGGAGATTTCTACATCTTTCTTGTGTGAGTCTCTCGTCCAATCCAAATTCCTGTCAGAGCCATTTCAGCTGCCAGACAAGCAGCCAGAGTGTTGACATGCTCTTTTTGAGCTTAACAAATTGACAAAGATTTGTAAACAACACAAGCTGTCATATCTCACCACCAATTTGACTTCTGCTTTAATAAAACATCGGACCACACACAAACTCCCAAGTCCCTCCACCCTTTTTTTTTTCTTTTGCATACTTCTCTGTACCCAAAGCAATTTTTCAGTTCATGGTCCAATTTTGTAGTCGTTGGAGTGTGGCAGAGGCATGGACTAACATCAACACAAGATTGTGGAATGCATAACAGGCTTTGTTACAGTTCAGAGCTGTTTATGCCAATCTGGGGTCTTGTAGGAAATGGAGAGGAAGAGCCTCCAGGCTACCATGGCATAGATGTTAGGAAATGAAGCGTGCTGTTTGTTTATTGGTTTCTTTAACCTTTTCTGCTATTCACCAGGCAGCAACAATTAAAAGGCAGATTGTTATTCATCACAATGACTTTCTTGAGTTCAGACCTTGGAAAAAGACTCATGAAAGAGTCAAATACATATTTTTTTCTCAGAACATACTTATATGTGTAAAAGACGTGGGAAATCTGAAAATCATTTGCAAACATCCAAAATTCACCATTGATGTTCACTGTCTCTAGATGTGACTGAGGGACATACAGTTCCTTTTTCTTGCCCACAGTCTGGTCTTTTTTTTTACTTCCTCTGCTTTGTATGAAAGAACTGAGCATTTAAAATCAAATCAAGTAATTTCCTATAGAGCATAGAGAGCTAACGTACCAAATCTAACATTCAAGACAGGAATACGGGGATGTTATCTGTGCAAGTGTTTTTATTTACCTTTTCATTTTTGTTTAGCTGTTTTATTAACTGTATTTGACAAACTACTTGAAAGAGGTGAAAGGGTGAGGCGCACAGAGATTTATCACAAACTTAGTTCCCTCTTAGTTCCACAGAGCTTTTTTATCTTCATAGTTTTTTGTTCTGTTTTTTTTATTTATTTACCTTTATTTGTTTGGATGTTTTATTAAATGTATTTGATAAAATGCTTGAAAAAAGTGAAAGGGTCAGCTTGCAGTGACAAACCCACAGAGAATTATCACAAACTATGTAGGTCCCTTCAACTCGGCAGAGCTTTTTCATCTTTGTAGTTGTTTTTTTGTTTTGTTTTCTTGTATAGAGTGCACTACGTGCCCTGCACCAGCACCAGTCACAGCTAGAGACTAGCACAAGAACAAAGGGGAGTGTGTAGCTTTAGCAACTTTTTATTTCATGTGGGTAAGATAAATATTTTTTTCCACAGCTGTTGAAATTGAACTGGAAAAAAAGGATTTGTAAGAAATGTTTAGAATGTGAATGTAACTGTATGTGTAACAGTATTCATTTATCAAAACTAATTAACCAGGAAAAACATTTTTTACTTTGATAACTCTGAGCACACAGACTTTAAAAATTCATGTTTGTACTTCTGATTTAGCACAGGCATCTTGAAATTAATAGTTGTTTAACACACAGGAATCCCATTCCCAAAAAGTTGAGGTGCTTTGTAAAACTTAACAAGAAGAGAATGTTGGAAAATGGACTGTGTTTTCATAAAACACAATTACCAGTTTGTGTATCTTTGTTGTCAGCTAGTTTTTATGTTAGTGATTGTCATGATCTGTCACTTAGCAGTTTTTGTTAAGTTAGTTCTTGTTAATTTTAGTTAGTTCCTGCTGATTGCCCCACCTGTGTCTTGCTACTCTCAGTGTGTGTATATAGTCTCTGTGTTTCCCCTTTGTCTTGTCAACTTGTCTTGCCCCGATGCTGTTGTTCCTCCCTTGTCCTGTTTGTCTGTTTGTCCTGCGCGTTCCCTGCGCACCTTATGTCTCTCCAGTTTGGAGTTGTATTTTTTTTTGTCATTTCTAGCTTTTGTATTTTTTCTCTTTGTGCACTTTTGCTTCCTTAGTTTTTGTTTATATCAGTTCATAAGAATAAAGCTCAGTTTTTGTTTCTACTCGCCTGTTTTCTGTGTTTACATTTAAGTCCTCCTTTGTTCAAACCCTGACAGAAATATTTCAGTGATTTTTTTTCTACACACAGATACACACACACACACACACACCCACACACAATACACAACAATTCCACATCTGTATACATTTCCACCTCATTACACAAAAGTGGAGGGCTGGCTTATGTTTCTCATGGGTGTCAGCTTTTTTGACTGTTGGTTACTCAACATCAGAGTGCATGGATCAACTACACCTTGGTCCAACAACAAAAGACAGGAGGCTTGGAGGGAAAAGGATTTCTTTGCTTTTGAGGACCAACATTGCAGGTACTGGACTATAATGGTGGAGTCAGAAGTTACCAACATAACTTTGACTCCAGAGATCATCACAGTGTCGTGTCACTCCACAGAGAGGAGTCTTGTTAATGTAGCACCCTGTATTTGCGTGTGTCCTATCTTGTTAGGTCATGTGTTGAATGGTTGCAAAATTTCCCTTTGGGATTATAAAGTCTCTGATCTTGCAGCCTATTTATATTGCTTCAGTTTAAATATACAGCTTTATGAAATTACAAATATTGTGCTACTTTACTGAATTTAGCCCAGTAAGCAAAACTCTGATTGTCTCACTTCTCCCTGTCATTTTATCAGTCACAGTTCTAGTTTATATGTTTTGTTTTGTTTTTTTTTATTTACCATTACCATTGAGCTAATAAAACTAGGGATGGACCAATTATCAGCTGGGCTGATAATCAGCACCAATATTCGGCATTTTGTCGCATATCGGCATTGGCCTTTTTTTTAAAATCCAACGGCCAATAAGAGATTAATTTAAAATTGGTTTATTTTGGCTCTGATGCAGCCGCGCCCCTCTGTCTGCAGTCACTACTCTGTCTCCAGCATTGTCCCACCCACAGCACCATCTGATTGATTACACGCAGAGCCACGACACAGGTAACAGCCGATCAGCACAACTTTAGGGAGCTATTTATTTGTGTAAGTTTTCATTTAACTTTATAAGACATGCCGCTGAGCTTGGGAGCTCCCTGCACTTTTTGTTAGAATTTTAAAACAAAGATGTCTATTATCTAAGATAAAAAAACCTTTAACATTTTGCAAATCTGAAAAGCTGTTTAATAAACATATGCTTAAAGGCATTTAAACGAAGTTAAGTGTTGGAGTTTGTATTATTCAAAATTTCAATATTTTCACTTTTACTGCAAATGAATATCGGCTCCAAAAATCGGTTATCGGCCTCCTTGACTACTAATAATAAGCATCGGTCTGAAAAAACCATATCGGTCTCTCTCCATATAAAACCATTCTTAATTGATAAAAACTTGATTATGTGAATGTGGTTGTGAAATGTCTGAGGTCCACTTCATCCAACAGAGGGAGCTCAATGAATATATTTGAGCTGCAAAGCAAAATTTTGTCACACCATCTGTGTGTCTTATCTTACATTCACTTTGCTTGTGAAAAGGTTAAGTGACAAACTGAGGATGGGATATTTTCCGCGCATTAAGCTAAATAATCGTCACAGTTTCACAAACATTCACCAGTTGAGGAGTTAATTCTTCAGGATAGAGCTTGTAGCCTACATGGCCATGCAAGCTGCTCAAATATTTAAACTGGCTTTTTTAGGGTTAGCATTAGGAAATAATATCATTTTTAACTCGAAAAAGTAATTTTCAAATCAAAATTTTGTGCCATCCTTTTGATTTCTTTAGCAAATAGCCATGCAATAAGCAAGATAATGTCCAGCAAGCGAGTCATCATTTTTAAAACAGTTTATCCTTTACTTACTGTAATCAAAATGTAGATTAGTTTACCATCAGCTGGATGTTGGCACACTATTTCCAAATTTCTTGGTCTTGCTAGTGACAATTCTGACATTAAAATATTAAGACGCAGCAACACATGTCCAAGCAAATTTGTTTGTGCAGACAATGACTAGGGACTTAAACAAAAGGCGAGTTTTATTTAGAACTAGGGCTGTCAGTCGATTAGTATTTTTAATCGCGAGAAATCGCATTAGTGTCCTGAGTTAACGCGCGATTAATCACAAATTAATTACAAATTTTTTACCCTGCCCTTTTACATTTACAATAAATACAAATTACTTTTGTCCATAGAACCATCGGGCAAAACTTTAAAGCTAAACTTTCTTTTTAAAAGTCCCTTTTCTGTATCCATTTCTGCTTTGTAACCATTTGCAATGTTATTTTTGCGCCACTTCCTGAAACTACAGGAGGTGGCAAGGCACAGAATATAAAATTTTTTTTAAAATTAGTGCCGTTAAAAGGAGTTTGAGTTAACGCGTTATTAATGCAATAACTTCAATAGC
>JAPZDV010000008.1:0-36343 GCA_029814665.1 Acanthurus lineatus
TAAAGGTGCAAAGTAATAATACAGTGCGAGAAATAGTAGATATAAAGCTACAATAAGATAAAATAAGTATGATAAATGAAATAAGGCTAACATAGAATGAGTATGGCAAAAACTAAATGCAATAAGATGCAAAATAACTAAATGCAATGAGATGCATGTTTGAATACACTCATGCATGCGTTTCGTACCTGAATGAGCCTTTTTTACCTGCAGGGGGGCGGATCCTCTTCCTGTAGTCGGCCATGTTTGTACGGTGGCTTAAACAGACAAACTAAACACGGAGTCTAAACGCGGCCTTTATGGTTTGTTATGGGATTCAGCTCTCTTGGTTTTTATACTCAAACACTAAACGAGTAAAGTTAAAAAAAATCTGTTGTTTTGAGAAGAAAAATTCGAGTAAATTCTGACGCAGTTTGTCGCAACAACACGACAAAAACACAAACGGGACAAAACAGATTAATTGATTCAGAGACTGATGCCATTTTGAAAACAAGTGAGGGGGTCACATGACCCTAACCCCCCCAGTGGAAAATACACCTGTAGCTCTTTCACCTCTGCTCAGGTGTAAGTGCCCCAGGTAAAGGTAAATCCTTTCTCACAGATATCGACCTATCAGCTGCTTCCATGAGAAACTTACCTGAACAAAGTTTTATTTTACATCTGTCTCTCTCTCCGTCTGTGTGTCTCTCTCACTCATTCACACACACACACACACACTCACACAGAGTCTTGTACACCTGTCTATGTGAGGACCTTCATCGACTGCAAACATTTGAATCTGAATCCAGATCTAAACTCACCTCTGAACCCTTTAACAGCCCTTTGAATTTCTGAAGATCAGCCAAAATGTCCTCACTTTGTTTAGATAAAAGCAAGGAGACAAAACACATTTTAAACAACACACACACATACACACACACACAGTCCTTGCCCATCAATCAGCAAGGAGTCTTTTTGAAACAAACACCCATTATCTGGTAGGCAATACCTCCCCCTGATCCTTAGCTCTGTGTGTGTGTGTGTGTGTGTGTGTGTGTGTGTGTGTGTGTGAGTAAGATAACCTTTGAGGACCTACAGGTCAGTTTTCATTCATCATCTCTGAGAAACTTCATCTGCTCGATCTCAGGAATCAGTCTTCCACACCAGCGGCTTGTGGCACCATGAAACCTGACTCCACCCCCTCCGACGCACCTGTAAGCAGCTTCAGGTGTTCTGTCCTGAGCAGCTTATACTGTCGACATCCACAGGCCTGACAGTCCTGTACATGACTGTGAACTGTTGCTCACTTTGATGCTTTTTGCTGCATAAGCTTGAACCAAAAATTAACAAACAAATGAAGCAAAAGAAATGACGCAAGCAACTGGCAGAACATGTGAAACAGTTTCTAAAAAACAGGTGAAATGAAACATCAAGTTAGTAATTCTGAGTTGAAACAGTAGCTTTCAGTATTCATCAAACCCCACAGAGAGATTTACTTTCTAAAAACACAAAACTGGTTCATTTTTACAACTTTTTAAGTTTTTTTTATAAATAAACTTTTGCTAAAGTCCACAGCAGTGAAATTTTCTACCTGTAATCCAATCAAGCAAAACTCAAAAAAAGGAAGCAGCCAACTGCAGTTCAGTTTATTTAAAATAATGCAAAATCCTTGCAAAACATAGATTTACAGTTACCATAGTGAATTACTGTTTAGCACCTTGACTCTCTGGTGATCTGTACCTGTCAGATGCTCAGTGAGGAAACCTCCTGCTCACCTGAACGAAACCTAACGGGGCCTCACAAATTCAGAGCCTCCTCGATGGTTGATGAGACTGTTGGACGTGTGGTGGAGGCTGAACAAAGACACCAGCTGACTGAGGGCCAACAAACCTCATGTGTTACTCCACAACAGTGTGTTTATCACCATCGTGCAGCCTCTGGATTCTACAGATTGGACGAGTTCACAGAAAATCAGGAGCAGCAGGTTCAAGTTGTCATTAAACTTTGCTTTTTCTTGCAGCTTTTGTTGTTTTTCATTGAACTGCCTTTGTTCTCTTCCAGGTTGTGAACATTGAAAGTCCCCTCGTGTCCAACTACCTTAATGTTTAATGATTATTTTTCATGTGTCACTTTGTTGCAAAAGCATTTCCTTTTGTAGATTAAAGGTCTGAACTGACGTGAAGCAACATGTGAAACCGGACAAACCGTCTGCTGAGGAATGTGGACGAGCAGCAGCTGACTGGAACTTAAAGGAATGTGATCCAACCTGAACGACTTTATTAAAACTCATTATTGCTGGATAGAATTTAAAACCACAAGCTGCCCACCAGCAAAGGTCAAAGCAAAGAGCGGAAACTGCTGCTAAATCTTTACTGACAGGAGTTTAATGAAGAGACGAGCAGCAGACAACTGAGGCTGGTTTCTGCTGTTTCCTCACGCCGGTTGAACCAGTAACATCTTCTTTTCTCACTATTTCATCATATTTTTAATTGCCATGACAATAAACCTTTTTATTTTTTGAGGTGTTTTAAAATCTGGCTGACCAGATGTTGGCACAGTTGAGACTGCCTGTTTGTTGTTGTTGTGGACTCGAACACAAACCTCAGCCATGAACATCATGAAGCATCTCATCAGGAGTTAAAGGCTCCCTGAACTCTCGTCCATCCTCTTCGGACTTACCGAGGGAACAGAACCGGGCTCAGCCTGAGCTCACTGAGGCCGAGCGAGAACCAGAGGCGTGATTTTAAGGTACGACATCAGCTTTTGTTAAAAAGTGTGTACAACCATGAGCCCCTCCCCCGACCCTTCCACCGGCACAAAGGATCTATGAACAAGAGGTTTGTCAGCTCGTCCACACACAGGAGATGTATTAGACCCATAATAAACACACGATCACTGATCAATAATCACTGTAAAAAAAAGGCAGACTTCAACTTTTAACATTTCAAACTTTATTAGCAGTTCTTCTGTGGACAGACAGTCGTTTCTCCTTCATGAATGTTGTGCAGTAAACAATGACTGTGTGTTCATGTTGTGCATACAGGGCAGATCTCAGATCAGCAAGTTTCTGAATGAGCCTGGAGGCAGACAGACAGGCAGAGAGTGAGACAGGTCGGAGAGACGCACATGGCTGAATGGTGGAAAACTGTAGCAGCCAGAGTTTGAAGACATCAGAGGCGACTTATCAGAAATTAGCCGAGGAGTGAGAGGCGGACGGGACGCTGAAGGTCGAGGGTTAGCTTGTTGTTGTTGTGGTTGCTGTTGTCATGGCAACAGTGTTCCATGGTGAGGTTGGCTCTGATGGGCAGAAAACACAAGAACACAGCTGAGAACCTGTTTATTTGTGTTTACATCGTGTGTTGTTGTTTCTGTGCGACACAAACAGCTACACAACACGAAACATCACAGAACAGATCGGTTCCTCATCTTTAATGACCATAAAAATGGGCTGTACGTTGTCTGTCTGTCAGTCATGTGTCAGCAGTGTCTTTCTTTCCCATTTCACCTGAATGCAGCACAGAATCAAATGTCTCCAATCATCTTAGTTCACCTTCAGTGTCAGAGAAAAGTGTCTCATATATAAAACTTCCAGCGTCACTGAATCATCCGTTACAGTTTAAAGTGTGTGACGATACCTGCAGCCGTGCAGCTTCAGCATTCAGAGTCCAAGCGTCTAGTTCAAGGCTGAAATAAGGAAACAGATTTTTAAAAGATCCAGTTTAATTTCTGTTGTGACTGGTTGTAATTTTGTTCTGAACTGTGATTGGCTGTAAGGTATTGTGATGTCACAGTGTGACCTTTACCTTTTGTTGCTGTGGGAACGGAGTCATCAGGCTGGTTCGGCTGCTCAGAAGGCGTCGCTGCAGCGTGAAAAACAAGATAAGGACTCATGAACATAAACACATCTCTGGACATCCGTCTGCTGCAGCAGGAAGGAAACTTTCACTCGTCTTTAATTTAACTGGTGAACATCAAAAACATAAAAAAAGCAAATGTGCTGCAAGTTTATTGGCTGCAACCTGGGAAACTTTGGTGCAACACATGAGGAAGTCAGGAACTTCCAGGTCACATAAAACTGTAAAATTAAATTTCAAAAGCAAGTTTGGCCCATTTCTTTATCACCTATTTTTGATCTCAGTGTTAAATCCAAAGTACAAAAACAAACCGTTACTCGATGATGGATGACCCCTCAGAAACTTATAGATTTTTTTCCCTTTATGTTTCTGAATCGTCCACCAGGAACTTTAAATTCTCATCCTATCTAGAATTTTTGACTTCAAACTCTAAACTGACTTTTTTATCTTGAGGATCTTCACCTTTATTTGAGTTGTTTATTCTTTTTTCCCTCCTCTATCTTACATTCCTACATTTAAAGTCTGGAACTCGGGCCTTGCCTGGCCTCTAAATTCCTGTATTTAAAAGAAAAAAGAAAACAGGAAGTGTGAAAGTTTATAACAGGTTATAAACCAGCGTCATTAGTTTGAACTCATCAGTCTCACTTTACCTTCAGTGGAGTCGACAGCTTCTGGACTCTGGTCCTCATCATCTGAATGTGAAGAATCGTCTTGGTCCAGCTCGTCTTCCTCATTGGTGACCTCCGGTGTGTCGTTGCTTTCTTCGCTGTCCGACTCATCTTGCTCGGTTACGTCTTCGTCATCAGTCGTGTCGTCATCGCTCCCTTTGCTGTCCTCCTCCGTGACCTCTGCTCCTTCCATTAGCTCCTCCTCCTCCGGTCCCTCACTCTCTGCCTCGTCTCCTTCCTCTAGAGCCTGACTGTCGTCCTCATCTGCTGTAGTGACCTCAGCTTCTTCATCGTCACTGTCACTGTCGTCATCATCAGAGTCCTGATCGTCATCATCATTCTGAGCTCCAGTCACAGTTTCAGACTCTGTAACCTCAGCGTCCTCTTCCTCACTCTCTTCCTCTTCCTCAGTGTCCCCATTAGCCTTAGTTTCAGATTCTGTAGCCTCAGCGTCCTCTTCCTCGCCCTCTTCCTCAGTCCCACCCTCTTCCTCAATCTCATCATCTTCTTCAGTCTCATCATCCTCCTCAGCCTCGTCCTTATCGTCAGAGTCAGAGTCAGAGTCAGAGTCAGTCTCCTTCTCAGTTACAGTTTCAGACTCTGTAGCCTCAGTTTCCTCTTCCTCAGACTCCTCCTCCTCCTCCTCCTCAGTGGCTCCTTGTTTCTCAGATGTATCATCTTTAGCCTCAGAGTCAGTGTCAGCTTCCTCCTCCTCCTCCTCCTTCTCCTTCTCCTCCTCCTCCTCCTCTACCTCCTCCTCATCCAAATAGTCAGAGTCAGAGTCAGTCTCCTCCTCAGCCTCAGTTTCAGACTCTGTAGCTTCAGTTTCCTTTTCCTCTTCCTCAGACTCCTCATCCTCCTCAGTGTCTCCTTTTTTCTCAGATGCCTCAGAGTCAGTGTCAGTCTCCTCCTCCTCCTCCTCCTCCTCCTCCTCCTCAGTCTCATCCTCAGTTTCAGCGTCAGGCTCTGACTCGGTCTCTGACTCCGAGTTATCATCTGAGTTTACGCTGTCGTCGCCTTCGTCTTCAGTTTCTTCAGTATCTGAGGTTAGAGATGATTCACACATATTTCATTATTTCTTGTCCCTGATGAACATCGACATCGCAGGTCTGCGTCACTGAGGAGTCGGATCTGCATCAGACCAATCAGTGAGCTGCCCCTGTGACTGTGTGTGTGTGTGTGTTTGTGAGTGTGACTGTGTGTGTGTGTGAGTGTGTGTGTGTGATTGTGTGTGTGTGTGTGTGTGTGTGGACAAATTTAGTTTTACAGCAGAATCACAAAGAGAAAAAAGGTCACCTGAGTTATTTTTGATGAGAACTTTAATTCGTTCTGCAAATTTACTTTTTGTCCCGCATTTTTGTAAATATCAAAACTTTCATGGAGGGAAGTGGACAGATGGACAGACAAGCAGGACAACAAACAGACAGACAGGTGACCTTTAACCTGTCGATCAGCAGTGCTTTTGAGTGGTTTTGGAAAAACTCTGTGTGTGTGTATTGGTCAGACTGTGCATCTATTTGCAGTCATACTTTGTGTGTATTAGTTTCCTCTTTATTCATAATGTCTGTTTGTGTTTGTGTTTGTAATAATTTTGTATCTATTTGTTGTCATTTTGTGTCTCATGTTTTCTTATTTTGTGTCTTTTGTTCTCACCATCGGCTTCGTCAGTTTCCTCCATCATGGAGTTATTTGTGTCACTGCTGTCTGAAGAAGAATAAAAACATCAATTAAATGATTTAAATATGGATTCAGAGTCTCGACTGAAGTTTAACCGACACGAATGAAACGACATCAGCTTCAATAAAAACTCAGAGAAAACGAGAGAAACTCACCTGGAGATGATGTCACCTCGCGGGATTCTGAGGGAGCTGAAACAGGTGAGCAGACAGATAGACAGACAGACAGACAGGCAGGCAGGTAGGCAGACAGACAGACAGACAGATTACAATAATAATCATAAATGAAGAAAACAGCAACACAAACTAGAAGGATTCTGCTCATCAGATTTTATTTTTAAATCAAAATGCAAATAAATTAAGCCTCAGAATTAGAAGCATTAAGTGTGCGTGTGTGTGTGTGTGTGTGTGTGTGCGTGTGTATATGTTGTGTTACCTGGCTCTGAAGTCACTGGTTCATCTGTAGTTTTTCCTGCAACAAACACAAACAAAGAGATAAACTATGAACTACAGCTGAACTATGAGTTTTTCTGCAAATGTGTGTGTGTGTGTGTGTGTGTGTGTTACCATTAAGATGACGCAGCAGCGGTGCACTTCTTTCTGAAACAGCAGAAAAAAGATTCACAAAATGGACATCTTGACTTCAATAAATCACAAAGACTCAAAGCTAGTTTTTTTCCTTCACACACTTCAGACAGACAGACGGACGTCTGCGAACACGAGGAGTTTGAGCTGCAGGAGGAAACCGAGCTGAAACCGAAACAAAAGCAGCTCAACATTTTAAAGGAGCTGCCTTTTGATTCGAGTAAGGTCGATGCACTGCGACTCCTGTTTCTGCCAGTCTGACCTGAGTGTGGACAAAAGGCAGGATGACATCTTCCAGGACGAGTCTGTTGACAATAAAGTGGATTGTGAACCAATCAGAGCCGTCTCTACTTTCTGAGGAGGCGCTTCGACATGTGCAGCACAATGCTGAGGGTTTTGTTGCTGAGTGTGTGTCGGCCACAGACGAATGCACTCAAATAAAACAGCAAGTCTTTGAAAACACAGTTACAGTTGAGCTTCCTGCCTCTCAGTGTAGCCTGTGAAGAACTTTGGGAGCTTCTTAGGGAGGCTGATCCAAACTCAGGGGTGGCAAGTGCCACTCCAGGCTCCACCTCTGGGGGCACTAATGAGGGAATGCCAAGAAACTCTACAAACTGATTTGTGAGGCCAGCGACGGAGTCAGAAAGGAGGACGCTGTGTCTCATTCTCGCTTCATGATGTGGCGGCTGGACGCAAAGCTACATTCTCTGGCTCCTCCCACTGACAGTCACCACACGCCGCTGTAGGAGCTCGTTTCTGCCTAAAAATCGGTTGATTTACAGTTACCAACTAACTGTGGCCAGCTGACACTTGCTGGCAGCCGAGTAGCATCCTGTCAGCAGCTGTTACCCCCAAATCTGTGTAATTCATGGCTCTGACTACGAAAATACTGAAGACGCGACATGCAATTATTCATCCATGCAGTGAGGCTGTATGTTTGAGTTACTATTCATTCCAAATATTTGAATGCACACATTTTACATACTTCTATTTATTTTTTTATACATATATATATATATATATATGTATACACATACGTGTGTGTGTGTGTATATATATATATATGTAGTTTTACATTGTACACATACCATGTTGTACTTTCACACACATTTTTGTTTAAAAACTTTTTAAAGTATTCTCTGCTCTCATGATTTATCCATGCTATGTATGAATTTTTCTGAACCAGTAAAGTTTGACACAGTTTCCACTCAGTTTTCAATAAAGTGTCTCTAAATCTGATCATGACTGTGGCTGTTAGGCTCACTGCAGCCAGCAGGGGGTGCTCATGACACTCAACACAGCTGCTCTGATTATACAGTGATGTTTCGTTGATGCTTTCTGCATCCTGACCATCTACTGTGTGTGAATTCAGGTTTCTGAAAAGAGTTATTTCATGAAGTGAATCTAAGAGTTCATATTTACCATCAGCTGTTGTTCCATCTGCAAAACAGACAGACAGACAGACAGACAGACAGACAGACAGACAGAGGATATCAGACAGACAGAGAGACAGACAGACGATATCAGACAGACAGCATAATCTCTCTGTTTGACTATGGTTTATAATTTTTAAATTCTGTCAATTTAATTGAATCAAACACACAATATCTGCATCTTAAATAATATTTGCATCTCCAACATGAATTGTTTTTAACATTGTTATATTTTATAGAGTTATATATTATTGGAACATTCAGGTAAAACAGCCTTTAATCTACGTGATACAATCTACACATTTCTGTTTTCTTATTAGTTCTTCTAACTTTATGTAAATCATCACTGTGAAATGGTAATAAAATAGTTGTACCATATTTTATCCAATGTTTTTTTGCTCTATTTGTGAAGTTTTTTCATCCTAAATTATAATTTGTCCTTTGTAATGTCATAACTGCTTTCTAACATATTATATGATCAGTTCTTCTGGGATAATAATAATAATAATAATAGTAATAATAATAATAATAATAATAATAATAAAATAATAACAAAAGGTGGCACCATTAAAAATATTTATATAGATATTAATTAATATTAACACATTAAACAAAAGTTACAAAAATAATTATTAAATATTTTCAAATTTGTAAATGAAAGTTTTTTCAAGTAATAAAAATAAATTCGATTATAATAGCAAATTCTGCTAAAAAATCAACACAATACATTAAAAGAATTTTATTAAAAGAATTTTTAAAAAGTATATAAAGGTTTGTAGTTCAAAGTAATGGCCAACAGGTTTTCATAAATGTTTAGAAATTATAATCAATTCAAATCAAATATTCTGAAAATAATTAATATATAATTTTTCTTGGAATTAGTTATAATAAGTTGACATGATTTATGAACTAAAGTTCTCTTTGATTGCTTTTTATTCTTTACATGCAAATAAATGCAAATATGTGGTCAAATCATTAATTAATTAAATATAAATATGGTTAATATTAAATAATTATGTAATTAAATGATCAAGAAGTTTTTTTCTGATTAAAAACATTTTGCAACAGTGGAATATTTTTCTTGATTGGTCCAAAAATCATTACATTTTGTATAAAAGGCTTTAATCCCCGTCTTATCTTTTGAATTTATTTCTGATGCCAGACATTTTAAAAACAACTAATTTGCCTTTTTATTTATTTTTTTTAACAAGAGACGTTTTTGTGTTTTTGCACAGATTTCTTTTCCTGAACAGATGAACAAAACTCTGCTTGTTTTGAAATCTTTGTTGATCAAATTTATTAATAACTGATTGGTTGAACAACAGTAAAGTTCAATTCTGGTAAAACAAACCATTAATTACTTATATTGTTTTTCATCAATCAAAGAGTTATTGATCGTTATTGATAATTTCTTAGCTTACCTTGGACTGGAGCTTCGAGAGAAACAGCAATGAGAGCAACAAGCATCAACACAACACACCTGTGAAACACACACACACACACACACACACACACACACACACACACGCATTAGAAAGTTCTCAATGCAAAGTGAAGGGATGATTTGGCTGAACCCTGTTTGCATGTTGTTTTCACCGTGACGTCGCCGAGACGGAGAAGATTCAAATGTTTTTACTCTGACAAAGTCGAGTCACGACAAAGATTAAAAAACATTGTTTGCAGGTTTTGCAAACTAAAGAGTGTAAAGTTACCGATGCAAAGCACATAAAGTAAAAATGAGACAAACAATTAGTGATGGATGTGAAATAAAGAAGGTAGAGACGCAAATTGAAGAACATAAAGTCCTTAATGTGGAGTGAAGCTGTGTCGAGCAGCCTGAGGGTCAAACCGGTCTGAAGGGTTAAATAACTGCATTTCTTTGTGTTTCCTCCACAGAGACGAAGAGGAAACAAAGCAGCTCTTCTTTTTGACGTATAGAGAAAAAAGCAGCTCAGATCCTTAAAAAGAGTCGAGTGACTTTACGGAAAACCACTGAGTCCTGATTTATTTCTACAACACAGACACACGACATGTAAATCTTGATGTCGGAAGCATTAAAATTTAGACTCGATATTGTATAAAGAGCTGCCTCCATTTTAATGTTGATCACAGGTATAAAATCTGGCTAATGACTTGATGAAAGAAGTGAAAACAAAATTCAAAAGACAGAGAAAAGTCAAGGCACCAAAATGGAAAATCTCAAACATCAGATTTTAAAAAATGTGTCCAGAATGATTTGAAATCAGAAGAACGTCTGATTGAAATCAGAACAAACATCCGAAAATCATCAGCGTCGTTAACGGAGAGAAAGGACGCAGTGATGTCACAGCCAGCAGGTTGGAAAAGTGCTGCTCTGCAGTAAAATTCACTTCTGATTCTTCAGTCGTCTGATGGTCAAAACTTTCCATCTCAGAGTCAGAAAGTTTCCAAAAAGTGAATAATTCAAGTTTGAGACTCACCGTGGGAGCATGTTGTTGTTTAGGAGGCCAACAGGAAACAAAAGTCAGTGTGATGAAACTTCAGTGTTGGTTGAGTTTCTGAACTGAGCTGAAAGGGAGCAGCAGCTTTTTATTCTCCTCCTCCTCCTCCTCCTCCTCCTCCTCCACCTGTCTGTCTGGACGTCTGCACTCAGATTAACACTGTTTAACCCAGTTTTAATCCACTGGCTCACTGTTGTTTCTAAAGAACACTGAATTTAAAAGCAGAACTCTTCTGTACGAATCATTTAGCATTAAAGGCATTCAGATCGACGCACATTTGTTTCCTGCAAAACACTGTGTGTGTGTTTGCATGTGTGTGATTATATGGTGTGTTTTCTAATTCAAAGGAGAACTGGCTGGATTATGTAATGACCAAATAATTTATGAGAAGGAAGCTGCTCATTAAAGCAGCTACCAGGAACTTTAATTTGTTGCCTGCGATGAACAAAAGTTGTACGAACACCAGATTTCGAACTGACAGACAGGTGCATTTATACAGATGTAATGTGATTACTATAGTGTTGTGCAGGATACAAAGAAATGAGGTTACATGTCTCTTTATGTCTTTGCAAGAATAAAAAGTGAAACAGACTGATGGTAAGACGACTGCGACTGTGACAGACAGGTTAGACAAGTATTTCAGTTTAAACTCATAATTATTTGAGTTCACAAAGCTGCTGAAAAGGTGATTTAAATGTAATAATTAAAGATTTCAAAGGTTAAAAAGGGGTACTTTTTATTAAAATGTATTGCCCTCTATGCAAATTTTTGACTTGATGCTAAATGTAATAGAAGCAAAGCATATTCTTATGCTGTGAGGTGACGCCATGGTTCAGCGGCATTATGGGTCAGAACCAACATGGCTGCAGAGGAATCCCACATTTAGAGGAATATTAATCCACACATGGTCCCAGAGGACACTGTCATCGTTTTATATTTCTGGTTATTGTTAAAATTTCTGATGTGCTCGTGTGTTTTGGACTTCTGAACAACAGACACTGACCTGACTGACTTAAACAAGAGAGTCTTGTTTTTTGTAATTTCCAGTTTTTATTTGTGTTAGTTTTCTTGATGTCAAACTTCAAAGACATCAGTGTAAAGCGTGATCGTTTACGTCCAATGTTTCAGCTACTATGACTTTGTTTCTTGCACCTACATCTCATAGAGGCCTTGAGTTCTGGACCCACAGACAGACATCAGGATAATGATGAAGACACGCTGAGCGTTCTGATGATCCTGATGGCTGGTGAAGGTCAGCAGAGGCTTCGTACAATAACCAGTTAAATAATCTTTGAGATTCATTTGGAAGAACTCAGTGACTCAGATCAACATGTCAGCACATTCAAACATCACTGACTCGTTACTGACGATGCACAACAGCCTCCACATTAAGACAGAATATAAAGAGCATATTAGTGTTTTATTTTACTGTGAACTTTTGTGTATTCTGTGTTTAGTCAGCGTGGTGCATCAGACTGAGGCTCTCGAGATCCTCTCGCCGTCTCTGCATGAGCTGAAGAAAACATGGGTGGGTGGAGGACAAAGTCAGACTCAGGTCTAAACTCAGCAGAAATTAGGTGTAACTGGTTTGAACTCTTATCTCAGTTGGATCATAAACCAAAGTTAGCTGCCCCAAAAGCATCCAGGCTCACAGTTTTTCATCAAGTTTGTGAGAATATAACTGAATAAACCAGCACTTCAGAAAATATCTGCACATGTGGAAAAAAATACTTTTACCACAATTCATTGTCCTTCATTTGAGAAAAAATAAGATGGCGGGATTAAAACACAGAAAGAGGATTAAATTCTGTAGACTGCCAAACACAAGAGGAACGATCTAAAATAAAATGAGTAAAACCTTCAAAAGCAAATCACATCAACCAAGACTTTTATTTTAGAAATCTGGCAGCATTGAGGTATTCAGTCTTTCTTTCCTACCAGGAAATGTGGAAAAATACACAGAGTTCACTGTGTGTGAGAGTGTTTGTTATGTTTGGTATGTAACTCTCATTCAGAGGCAAACTGGTTGGACGGTTTTTACCAGGAACAAAAGGGTTTGTGGGAGGGAGGCTGTTCACGAAATGACTGTTCACTTCCAGAACAATGTGCTCTAACACATTAAGTCTTTACATAAAACTAAACCTACTACACCTTAAAATGCTGACAGGAAACACAATTCACCTGCTACTTGTACCTTGTAACCCTCTGATAAAATTAAGGGTTTTTGTAATGTAGTTTGGTGGCTTCACTTCACCTGCAGTATTTATTGCTTTGTACTGTTGTCATAGTGTGAACGAAAGATAATTGTAAGAACTGCAAGTTATATTCTATTTATTGAACTAATAATCCGAGTTAACAAAGGTGCTAAAAAGCCTTCAGAGTTTGTTGCTGACTTATAAAAAGAGCAGCTGACCAACGCGTCTCTTCACATGTGGAGCTTCTGATTTTGTCCCATGATCTTCTGCAGCAGATGGAGATGTTTGGAAGTGTGTTACAGGTTCGTCGTCAGTCAGATTAGAAGCAGAAACTGAAGCTTGATCTGTAAAAATACTGGAAACTGCCTTTGACTCACAAAAATAAAAAATATACGGCCAGATTATTGTAATAATCCATAATGCAGTTCATCTTCTTTGGTTTCTGCTGAAATGAAACACAGCATCAGTTCAGGTTGCAGAAGAGGTTCAACTGTAAAGTCGCTTATTTGAAACTTGGCTTCATCTCATCGGTTCAAACAGAATAACTTTATGAACACAAAAGACGTTTGTGTGAACGACAAAAACAGATAAACATTTCCTGAGAAACTAATTACAGAAGCCTCATCTGAGGCACGCACACACACACACACACACACACACACACACACACACACACTTATCCATGTTTTTCCTTTTTTTCATCCTCTCTTAACTTTCAGTTCATTCTCAGTTTTCACACATTTCCTTAAACTGGCTTCACTTTCTGAAACACAGCAAAAGTTCCAGGTTAAAGAGTCATGTGTTTGAGAAATGGTGAAAATCTGTGCAACTGATCTGAGAACAGTTTGTGATTTCAGGATTTTGTTTCATGTCGTTGTGTTTTTATCTTCAAACTGACGTGATTTTAATTTAATCCCCAGAGAATCAAAAAGGAGACACTTCAGCATCTGCTGAGATTTAAACTACAGTAACTAATGTGAGCAGGAAGAAGAAAAGTTTCCAGATCTGCATGTTAGAGGGATTTCCCAGAAACTCCCGTACACGGAAACACTGCGACAGAAACACACTCAGAGCGAGTCATCCTTTTCTTGTTACAGTAAACCTGCCTGTTGTTGTTAAGCTCATCAGCAGTGACGACACCAAATGAGTGGAAGTCGCTTTTGTTCATGTCAGGGAGAAACTGTGATTCAATGTTGGTTAAAACTGAACTTGTTAAATGTTTTTGAGGTTGAATCTGCAGGATTTTTGCTCATGGACACAAAGTTTTTGTTTAAAAATTGTGCTGGAAGAAAACTTTCCATTAAATCCTTTATGACTACAAACATGGAAGGGTTTTGTGTTTTTCACCTCCTGTTTTTAACATATTTTGGAAAAATCCCTGCTGGTAACCTCAGGAGGATACAAATAAGCCAATCAGAGATCTGTAAAACTATTGACAGGACAAATGAGAAGAAAAACAAGGTCAAACAAGGAAAAGAGGCAAATCTTTTCAATCAAATGACATTCATTGCACAGAAGGAAACTCTTCTGAGCATGTGCAGCTGCGCCCAATGAGGAACAAGGAAACAGCAACTCAAAGAAACTACAAGCTGTGTGATTCAATCCTGACAGGCAGAGCTGAGGGCGAAACGGCTCACGTGACAATTCAGTCAAACTTTATTCAAATATGACGAAAAAATGACAAACAAACAATGTGACATCATGTTGTTTGTTTACAGTTATGAACTTAAAAATGAAAACAAAAACATCAACGAGCCAAAAAACTATGCTAATGTGTGTGTGTCTGTGTGTGTAACTGTGTGTTACTGCATGCGTGTTACTGTGTGTGTAACTGTTTTTCACTGTGTAAGTGTTACTGTGTGTGTTACTGTGTGAGTGTCTTTGTGTGTTACTGTGTGTGTTACAATGTTTGTAACTGTGTGTAACTGTGTGTGTAACTGTGAGTGTGTGTAACTGTGTGTGTAACTGTGTTTTTCACTGTGTGTGTGTTACTGAGTGTGTTACTGTGTGTGTAACCATGTGTAACTGTGTGTGTAACTGTGTTTTTCACTGTGCTACTGTGTGTGTGTTACTGTGTGTGTAACTATGTGTAAGTGTGTGTGTAACCGTGTGTAACTATGTGTGTATCACTGTGTGTTCCAGTGTGTATTACTGAATGTGTTACAGTGTGTGTGACTGTGTGTGTTACAGTGTGTGCAACTATGTGTAACTGTGTGTGTAACTATGTGTAACTGCGTGTGTATCTGTGTGTGTTACCGTGTGTTACAGTGTGTGTTACAGTGTGTGTATCTGTGTGTGTTACTGAGTGTGTTACAGTGTGTGTTACAGTGTGTGTTACTGTGTGTGTTACTGAGTGTGTTACAGTGTGTGTAACTCTGTGTGTGTGCTCATGTCTCATATCTGACGCCGGTTGGTCCTCGAGCGTCTCTTGGATGTTCGGTTCCTCACCAGAACTTTCGGGTGAGGGTTTATCGCCTGACGGGGGAGGGCGGGACTCTGCTGGAAGTGGGCGGGGTTTGGGATGTTGTGGGTTGGAGGCTGTGGAAAGAGGGCGGGGCTCTGAGGTTTGGCTGAGCGAGAGCTGAACTTTTTCTTCCCTCCTTCTTCGGAGTCTTGACTCTCGTCTTCTGCAGGAAAAACAGAACCAGTAAAAATGTCCGACATCAGTGACGTGGTGGGCGGAGTCAGAGGTGGACGACGATGTCCTTATCAGCAGAATTTTCACGTCTAACTCCATTAGGCTTGTTACTTCCAAAAATGTATATTTTATATTACCAGTTCCTTTCACTTGAAAGTTATGAGTTACTCTACAATATTACTGTGTGTAAAAGAGTAATAAGTTACTGATTACACTACTCTTGCATTACTTACACCAAAATAAGTACTGAGGTGTGTCTAGGCTTAAAAAATGGAAGCATGTAATATTTTTTTTTATGGCCAATGATCCAAGTACTTAAGTTAGCTGCAATTCCTTACAAATCCAGTGGGGGGCGGCATTGTGGAGCCTAATGAAGGCTCTCTTGCACTTAACTACCAGTAATGTGATGATGTAAATCAACCAAACAGCAACCAAACATTGACATGACGAGACAGTTTCCTCGGCTTCCCAGCAAACAAAGTTCACCTACAGTTTTTTGTCCTTTTCCTCAAAAAAACCTAAAGAAATGTAAAAATAACTTGTAAGAGAACTTCGACTCCACTGCAGCCTTTTCAGTACTCTGTCAAATGTTTTCTTCTTCAGGGGATTTTTACCTGCTGACCGGTGGAAGTGGCAATTCATTGACAAGCTCTTGAAAAAATGGACACATTAGCTGTGATAATATAACAGAATTCAATATTTATGTAATAATTCCTCCCGTTACCCCGTAAAACTGACGTTTTTTAAGTCTTTGAACGTTTTAAACATTAATGATGAGTCAGCTGAAATGTCTTTATTGACATTTTTGTGTCAAAATGTTCTTCAAAATCAGTTTTTATATAAACATGACATATTTGCAGTGATGTCGCTTTCACCCTTCTGCCAATCAAATTCCTCTTTTGTTAGCGAGTTAAGCTGCAGGCTCCTGTTAGATCCAGGACATGTAGACCCGCCTCGCTGTCGGTGTGGTTCCTTTATGTTCTGCTGCACTGAGTTACACTGAGTCTAAAACTAAAGAAACTGTCAGTGTGTACGTATTTAAAACTAAACCTTTCTAGTGTTTTGTAATTCAGAGTAAATCACTAAGTTTGGACATTGATGTTTTTTTAATGTGAAAACAATGATATTTTTGGCTTATTGATTCTCTTCTTGACTTGAAGAACTTGCTTTTAATCCTCAAATGTTTCTCTGTGCTTTGTTCTCTGTTTGTACATAAAAAGCATGAAAAAAAGATTCTGATTCTTTTTCTTAAACTAATCACTGTGAAATATAAAGAGAGTTGAGCTGTCTTTGGAGAACAGTTTGTGAAAAATAAAAATGGCTTCATGCAGTTGAAGGTTTTTTCTCACCATCTTCTTCCTCCACACTGCTTGCAGAAGCTGCTGCTGAAGCTGCTGCTGAAGCTGCTGCTGAAGCTGAAATCAACCAATCGACAGAAACTTTTAAAGAGTCACATTTCAATAGATATTCAGAGGTAGAAGAGGAGAACAGGACATACCTGTTGCTGCCTCCTGATTGGCTGCTGGAGCAACAAAAAATGACAACATTAAATCAAGTAAATGAATGAACATGAATGGAAGCATGGGGGGTTATTAGAGAGGGTGGGTGAGTAGGTTTATATGAACAGAGACACACCAATGCACTAAAACAAAATCCCACAATCCTGCACAGAAACATATAGAGAAAACCACCAACAAGTCGAATGCCTACCAAGCTGCCCCACTGCTGCACCCCCCCACTTTATGTGCCCATGTTTCAAAGCCCATCAAAAAAAGGCCTAATCTGCAGAGAGAAACATCAGTTGGACAGTTCTGACATGGACTCATGAGACAAATGGACTGAATTTGCAGAAGATCAGTGTCCCCCCCCCTACATAAACGTCATGTGACGAAGTCAACTGAAACCAAATGTTTCACAGTAAAAACTATGGCTGAACGTTGAGGTAGGACTCTGCATTGAACTCAGCTTTTAAATCTGGAGACCATCAACCTTTCAGAGACATGAGGGAGTCTGAGGAGTCTCACGGTGACCACGGCAGGTGTGAACAGCCCACAGAAGAACGCTTAATAACATCAACCTGGATGCAGGTGAAGGGGAACGGCAAAGGGAACAATCGATGGTTTTTCAATATGAGCTCCAAATCAGTTGGATGTCGAGCTGTCAGACGTGTTTTAAAGTTAAAAAATGCTGTCGGGAGACACCAAGGCCTTGTAATGTGTTTGTTAACAGCAAGTTTGCAATGGCAGACCACCTTATCCACCTGTGTACCTGCATATCAGCATCATAACACATTAACTTCAGCTGCATTTCATACTAAAGTTTCACAGCTTGTCAATCTGGATTGTGAACACAGGGGCTAACAGGATGTGACATCAGCCCCCCTCCCTTATTGTTGCCTCATTCACTCCAACAACTTGTAAAGTTTGTAGAAGATCTGGTTGGATCTTCAGATCCTTCATCCTGCATGTTAAAGGGACGACACCTCCACAAAGATAAAAAACTGCTTTTCAAGAGCTGGAACTTTGGTCCACCCACCCCAGACTGAAAAACACTGACTGCTGTAAGCAACACACAAACACACACCACACAATCTGCTTCAATTCTGGGCAAATAAATCGAAAGCAACTGGACTCAGTAATATGTCCGTGAAGAGGTTTCGCCTCTTGTCCCCGGGGCTTCATCAGTTCATGCTCATCAGACTAGGCTCGGCCTGTCTGAGACCCTAACCCTAGCCCCTGTCTGAGACAAACTGGCCTAGCCTAGTCTGATGAAGCCCCTTGGATAAGAGGCGAAACGTCTTCACAGACATATTACCGAGTCCAGTTGCTTTCGATTTATTTGCCCAGAATAACTGTGACCTGGATGAATGAGAACAACACAGATATATTCTGCTTCAGTGCTGCACATTCTGCTCATATCAGTCATTTGCTGCGACCTGAGCATCATCATTCCTTCATTTGTTGAACTTTTATGCACAAAATGACAAAAAAGATTTATGATCTAATGAGTTAAAAGAATGAATGAATAAAGCTGTAGAAATGAGTGAATATTTTACTGGGAAAATATTAATTAATGTGTTCTCACCGTCTGCAGTCTCTGAACTGGAGCTGCTGGTATCTGAAACACATCAACACAACACAGGTAATTATCATTATCTTACTGTCATGAACACATGAACAGGTGTGTCACAACATCAGGCTCAGGAAGGTTTTTAGCTGTAAAATTCTCTGAAGGAAAAATAACCTCCACTTTAGGTAACCATGACGTTCAGCTGCTGTTCCTTGTTTGGTTTTTGCATCCTGACAGTAAGGTCATCATGAGCATGTTCCTACCTGAAGGGCCTCCTCCATAAAAATTCATCTGGGATTCATCTGAAATCAGTGACATTTACACAACAGCAGGTAAATCACACTCATCTGTAACCGCTGGTTCATTGTCACTCTGATGTGGTTTATTGGAACACATGATGTTATCAGTAACAAAGGTAACAGAGCAAAGGTTGCTTATCGAGCTCCACCACTAGATGTCAGAGTTTCACGGAGGGAAACCTCAGTAGAACTTGTTTTTTTTAACAGCTGGGCGGTCGCGTATCACTGCGTTTTGATAGATGCGTTTAACACTATATGATAAAATGTGAGTTTGTGTTGGAGGACGTTATTGGTCAGGTGTGAGCCGTCACTGACATTCACTCTTCTGTGTGTCAACTTTGTAAAATGATTATTAAAAATGTTTATCATTATACTCATTATTCATCTTGGATAAGATGCAGAGACTTTGATTGGATGTTACATCATCAGGGAGAAAAACAGCAGTTTCTCGCAGCTCTTGAACGCTCCTCATCCAGCAGCAACAAAGACTGAATACACTCTCGTTTATGTCTTTTTGGTCGGAGGCCGCTTATTGTGAAGCTCCTGAGTCGCATCTTCTAAAGACGTAATCGAACATTTAAAAACTGAAAACTGATCTTTTCTTTATTTGATAGTTTTACAAAAGTTTGATAAATTCAGTCTCTGACTCTTCAGTATCTAAATGCTCAGACAGGAACTTTTTTGATTACTTTGGTTCAAACTGGTTTCTTCTGGTATTTTTTTATCCATCAGTTTTTTCCAACTGTGACTGTTAAATTCTCTGTATCGATATTTGTTATTCAATTCACTCCCAGTCTAATTTTTACATTTGGTAAATACTCAACATTTTACCCAGCTGCCTCATCATTAAATGTCTTATAAAGGATAAAGTTTCATTTTCAGTGATTGTTTGTACATCATGAATACAACATTGACTCATCTTCATCTTTTACTAGAACTTGTCAAAGATGAAAAAAAAGAACCTGGCAGTCGCAGAGCAACATGTCGGTTCAGGAGTCATGTTTTGTAACACTGCTGTGTCAAACTAAACTCTGTTACAAACAGCTATGTGATGATGAAATCAACAGCAGACTTTCCATCTGAAGTCTTACCGAGCTGATCGGGAGAGACAGCATTCATACTCTCTGAAACAACAGAAACGACATCATCATTAACACCAACGACAAAACAACGACATCACAGTTCAGTCAGATGATCATCAGACATTAAAGCCAACAGTTACTGAAAGACAACGTGTTGGTAATCAGTGTTGTTCAATAAATATAAAATAAATAAACTGTTTACTCAGTACAAGTTAACACATTTTAGCAAAAAGACTTGAGAACATTTTTGCTTTGTTTGTCTGAGTTTGTCATGACAGAAAAAACATGTCTGAGCATGAACAACAGATCATGTTGGATACATTAATATGTCGATGATTTACTGGTGTATTTCTGTTTTAATCCAGGCCGGTTTTCCCAATTATTTAACAGCTTGTCTCACTTTTTATCTCTGATGATCAACACTTGATTGGTAACAATCGGAAGCAGAACAACAGACATCATCCAACCAATCAGAGTCAGGTTCAAATCGAAGACCTGTGGTTGGTTGCAGACTATAATTACTAACTGCTTTTCATTTTTGCCTTTCAAAGACATAAAATATCTCTTTTAAAATTAAATAACAGCATATACTCAGTTGGAAAATTTGTAATTTGAATCAAGCCAAATAAAGCTGAATTAATCCATTACAAGTTTAGATTACGGACAAATTTCAGTGAATCTGTGAGATTTTTTAAGCAGATAATTGTGACTCACCAGTGGGAGCCTCATCAGATGTGGAGTCCTTATCTGATGGACAGAACGACAGAGCAACAGACAGACAGGCAGACAGACAGACAGACAGACAGACAGGCAGGCAGGCAGACAGGCAGGCAGACAGGCAGGCAGACAGAGAGACAGAGACAAGACAGGTTGGAGGACAGGTCAGCATGTCCAGAATATTCATGAACAAAGCGGTGATTTACCTGTTGAAGCGGCTTGGATTCCAGCGTCTGCAAACACACCAGTGAATTAGTCAAATTACATCACAATCAGAGTGATACCGTCTCATTTAGACACAGTCACGTTTTAATTATGATTATTTATATTAATCACATTTTTAATTAGAATTTTAATCTGACAAGATTTGATCTCACTCGTAGAGTCGAGGTCTCCCTCCACCAGCAGGACGAACAACGAGAACAGAAGAAAAACGTTCCTGGAACAAACAAATCCTTTAGTTGAAGAACCTTTGTTACCTCACAGAGCCACCATACAGAGATCAGACCAAACATTTATGAGAAGTTGCATAATATTTAATCAACTTTTCAGTCCGACTGCTCAGATACTTCTTTACAGCTTCAGGCTGCCCTGTGATTTGGCAGGTTTTTTAAACACCACATCACACACAGACAATTGACATCAGCTGAAAACGTGTTTATTTCAGAGGCTCTGATTATTTTTAAAATCTAGATCAATTTATTTAGAAATTTACTCTGTGAGCTGACTTGAATTGAGGCATTCTGAAGTTTAATTAGTAACTGGACGACAATTCAAATGTTTCAATAATCTGATGTCATTCTGAATAAATATAGTTTCAGCTATTTCTTCTTTAAAAAATAAATATATTTCAGATAAAAAAAATCAGTTGAGCATCTCTACACCAACTGTTGCTTACACACACGTGTGTGTGTGCACATTTGAAAATATCGTTTTCGAATGTGTGTGAACCTTTGACTTCATTTTTCACATTAAAATAAGAAGTTTCATGTTGAAGTTATTGTTTGAATATTTAAACGGACCTCACATTTTCGAAACCTTTGACCTTCAAATAAACTCTAACTTCATCAATAGTTTAACACACACACACACACACACACACACACACACACACACACACACACACACACAGTTAAGTTAAAAAATCAATAAGGAATAACTGTTAACTGTTCACAGATATCTGAACAGATGTTACTGTTTCCAGCTTCTCACTGTTTGTTTACCCCTTCATGTCTGTAGAATGTTGCATTATGGGACAACAGATTTGAATCCACTAGCTTTTTTTGCTCATTATTGTTTAACGGAGCGAACAGACAGAAAGAAATAAAGGAGATGATGCACAAACCTGGTGAGCATGATGCTTCGAGGTCGGAGAGTTGGATCAATACAACAGTTAGGCAAACAGGTAGACAGGCAGGTTACAGTACTTTAGTATTGTGCTGCAGGAATCTTGTGGCTCTGAGCGTCTGAACGGTGACTTATATATCTGCCTAAATGTCACCAGAGAGAGAGAGAGTGAGAGAGAAAGAGGGGAAGTGTGTGTTGAGTGTGTGGGTGTGTTTAGTGTGTGAGTCTCAGGTTTCTGTATTAAAGTTCGGTTTTGAGAAGGTGAAGAAGACTCAGACAGGTTCATATTTCTGTATCTGTTAGGACCCTGAAATTAAACTCGGCTGATACGCAACAGGAACAGCAGACAGAGTTAGATTGGCTAAACATGTTGCCATTCAGTTGACATGATGTCGTTGTGACGTTGACGTGATGTTGATGATGTGTGTATTCTTGAGGTTTGGTGCCGGGGTTAGCTTGCTCCAGATTCCTCTCTGGATGGTTATTTTTACACAGAAGCAGGTGGAAATGTGGTATTTTGTGGCTTCACCTGTGCTGGTATGCTTGCTTTGATATTAGCTCATGTGAAATCTAATGTTATCAGGAAAAACGATGGATGTACTTCCCAGCTGATGTGTGGCTTCTTGTAATGGGAAAGTGCTTTTTACACCCACTGCTGCTTTTTGTAGGAACCTAACGCAGACAAAGCATTCAAATGAGCAGGTTTTCTGTTTCATTTTATTGTAACTTTAACTAAGTTTTGAATGCGTGGCCAACCATTTTTTCCCCAAAGCTAACAAAGCAGAAAGAGGGAAAACAAACTGGCAGGCCTCCATAGTTCATTTGGGCTTCCAGAACAGTGTTAATGTACGAGAGATGAACAGCACAACTAACTACGTGACACTTTGTTAAGCCGTCTGAGGCCGATGGAGGTTCAGTTCTCTGTAAAGAGCTAAAATGTGCATGGTTGGAAGATGATAATCCAAAGACTACCACCTTACATGAATGAGGCCTTAGGGTCCTTGGTGCCCCCCACCAAGTCTGTCTTGGGGAAGATGAGCTGCCCAAAGATGTCAAAATGATCAGTGCTGAGTTTGCTAGAATTCAAAGAGCTGGTCAGCTGGCTAACAGTTAAAGAGGGAGGCTGCGACCCAGTTGCTGAAATGCAGAAGCTATCATGCTCATAGATAAGCTGATGCTGTTGATGAAGCAACAGTCGCTGCACAAAGCTGGTCAACTTCTGGCACAACCTCTTCCTGTTTTAGTCATAGCTGCGAGGGAAGATCAGGCCTGTCGGTCTGTGACGGCGTCTTCTCCTCTGGTCTAGAAGCCTTTGAAATGCTCTGGTGTGCCATGGACAGCAGCTCTCAACAGCCTCATGTGCAGAGCTTCACCAGTAAGACCTGGGACACATCGTGCATGTCATCGGATGCACGTCTGCTTATATTTTCTGCGTCCACTAAAACAGATAAAAGCAGCTGCAGGAGAAGCCAATCGGATTCACGTCAACGGCGACACAACGATTTGCTCATGAGGTTTGCCAATTTTTTCAGTGAGACACATGCGTCTCTTTGTAAAAAAGACAGAAACAACCTGTTTTCAGTAATTATGACATCACATCAGCGACATTCACTGTATTTTCAACATTTCCGGTGTGTCTTTCAAAATAAAAGCTCCCACAAACATGTCTGCTTAAAGAATTCCTTCTTTAAAGTTGTAATGATCTCCTTCTCTGTCTCTCTCTTTTTTGTTACACTTTCAGGTGCACCTTTTTTTTGTGGAAACTAAATATAAATTAAATGACGAGTGTAATGTGAAAATTTTCATGTTGAAGAGAATTTCCAAACAAAAACTCCGTGTAGAGAGACAGAGGCAGTGATGCATTTGTGAACAACAACAGAGGAAATGCAGCAGTTTGGTGACGCAGACGTGCAGAGGCGTGTTCGGCTTCAGGTGACTAAACTGAATGTTTGTAGGCCAACCGCCATGATTAACCTTCACCGGATCTACACTAACTCTGAAAACACTGCTCACAAACCTTTCATCCAGGTGGTGCTGTCTTTAAAACGCACACTGAGCTTCTGTTTTGTTGCTGCAGACATTTTCTGACCTGTTTTATTGACCATTTTAACTGAGAGAATGTTTTAATAAATGAGGAACTCACCCGCACTTACATTCACACACAACCAACACGGCGAACAAAACAAAACAAAGAGGAGCTCAGATTTAACACACACACACACACACACACACGCACACACACACACACACGCACGCACGCACGCACACGCACGCGCACACACACACACACCAGCACACACAGCCTTTATGGACTTTCCTGACGTCCTCACAGTTCAGGGAATCCCCCCTCGAACAAACACACCGGCAGTCTGAGCATTAGCAGCAGGTCGAGTTACAGCAGAACACAGAACCTCCCAGACTCAGATCCCTCTGATAGAACCTGAGGAACAATCAGAGCAGAACAATGACGTTTCACCTGGAACACCTGAAACAGCTTCTGTAATTAAATGTCTCAGATATGAAAATCAGATATTAGTTTATTTCCCTTCAAAATCCCATTTGGTCATAACTTTATGAAAGAGATAAAAAATGAGGTAAATAAGGTAAATTCTAAAATATTTAAGTGTTAATATTTGTGTTGTTTTAAGAACAGACATTTATTATTGATATATTTCAACTTTTAAGTAAAATATAAAAGCATTTTGAACAAATCTGAATGGTTCTCGTATGTTTGACTCTGAGTTCTTTGTGATGCGTTCAGGTTCCCTTCAGCAGGACGAACATGCAGCCGTCAGATCCAACAGACTGTCAGATCCAACAACCTGTTTATTCTTTATTTATCTTTTTACAGATTCTGTCGTTCTATTGATGCAGCGTTGTGGTTGATCTTTTACAATTTAAACAGCTTTTGGGTAAAATAAACACAAACTCTTTTAATGTGTGAAAAAAGGAATAATCACAAAGAAGAGGAAGGTTCAGGACCACAAACGTGTCAGAAGACAGGTGTGTTCACCTTTACTCACCTTTAAATCGGGCAGGTGAGGCCAACTGCTTTTGTCCTCAGAGGAAATTATCATATTTAGACTTTTCTGATTTGTTAGTGAAACATTTAACCTTTTATCTATTGCAGAAAAAATTTAGACATAAAATACAAAAGTTATTTAGTTAAAAGGTTTATGTGTTTTATGAGTTTTAGGTAGTATAGACCTGTGTGTGTGTGTGTGTGTGTGTGTGTGTGTGTGTGTGCCATTAAAAATGAAGCAGGTAAAATAGCTTCTATCTCCAGGGATCACGTCACACACACACACGCACACACACTGATGTCTGTGGTGGTGGGGGGGTCTCGGGGGGGTCGTGTGGTATTTGAGTATCAAAGCTTCTTCTGTCTGAAAACGTCTTTCTGTGTAAACGGAGAGTCGACTGAATGGCTGAAGAAGCTTTTAAAGCAGCTGCTTCATTCAGCCGACGCTGCAGCTTTGAAACACAGTAAGGTCAGATTTACATGTTTATAGAGCTTTCATCCATTCATCAGTTCAGCCATCGTTTCACTCATCCATCCCTCCATCCTCTGTCTGTCTCAGAGTCTCCCACAGGAGACAGCGTGGGCTACTGTAAAATTACACCTGAACACCTGTAAATAAAGGTTTAAATCCCTGAAATGATCCCAATAAATGTGGAAGAAACAGGACCGTTTCAAACCAACAACGACTGGAAGAAGACGATTATTTTAAGAGAAAACACTCAGGGTTTAGACATTAGCAGTGGCCTAAAACACAGTTGTGCTTCACATCTCAGTCATATTACAAATAAAAGAGTCTGATGAAGGACGAGCACACTGCGACCTTTAACCCGAATCCTTCCTGTCAGTGTCACATCAGCGTTCATGTGTCTCAGATCTTGGACTCGTGCATGAGTCGTGATGAAAACTGCGCCTGTGTTGTCGAACACGTTTCCTTTTCATATAAAGGTGCACAGACTCCATTTACATTACCAGAGACTCAACTAACCAACGTCTTCATCCAGCCAGTTTCAGTCGGAGACTCCCGGCCCCGACTGTCCTTGACAACCCGAGTTCCACCTGAGCAGGTGAATCTGTGGAAACGTTCAGTTGTTGTTACTTGATGTCAACTCGACAATAATAAAGTTCGTCTGGTTCTTTAACTGTCTGCGTTGGTGTGTTGATTCTGATTCCTCTGTTGAAATTTCAGAATGTAACATAAATATCTACATTCATTTACTGTCATAGCGCCACCACATGGCTACAGAAGGCAAGCTTTGTGTGTCTGACATCATTTGATTTCCCATAAATTTCATGCTGTGGTTCACGTTGGACATACTGAAAACATGCTGTATTTTTTACCACAGTCTGGATGGAGACTTGATTCTGATTGGCTGGAGGTCGTCCAATCACCCCTGAAAAAAGACTTCAAGTCAAACTGTCTGTTCACTGCTCAGCCTGAATCTGTGTCCTGTCACCTCAACATGAAATAAATGGATGAATAAAGGAAGAAAGAAAGAATATCTTTTTCAGAACAGCGCTGTCCTTCAGTGCCTCTCCCTCTGACCTCCACTAGGGGGCGACTGTAACACAAACAGTAAGAGGTTTACTGCGAGTCTGAACTCAATGATACTTGAACTACAAAAACAATCATCTCACATCTTATTCGCTGACCTCAGATCTGATCTGAAGCAGCAGACTGTGAAGGTCATGTTTGCTGTTTCATCTCCATCAAAACCAGCTGGGACGCCCTTCAAGGACGTGTCCTCTGAGCAGTTTTCATTCTTTTCATTAAAGTGAGGAATTCAGACTGTGTTCGGTGTTCTGGAAGGCAACTGATCCGTAAACTGAGCTGGCGAAGGTTCGGCTGGACGGCGGCGAGTTGGAGCATCTGCCAGCAGGGCGATGAGTCTCATCTCTCAGATCTTCATCAGCAGGGTTAATTACAGACATACCAGACAGGATACCAGTTTGAAACAGATCCAGGATCAGCTGATATGAAAGTGACGCTCCTATTTCTGTCTGCACAAACTCTTTTAGTCTGAAACAGCGACAGCTGCCGTCACATCAGCTGATAAGGTGCTTTTCTCTAAACCGTCACATTATCACATTTTTATCAGACACAGCCTGAGAATGAAGAAATACACAGGTTTTATTTTACAGACAAGTTGAACCTCCTGACCCTGATTGGATCTTAAATGCACCATTAAATGTAAAAAGTTGGATGGATATATGAATTCAGTTTGTATTGAAATTGTCATTGAAGCTTTTCAGTGACTGAAGGTTTCTGTTAATGTCAGCGTTTCCTTTTAAAACACAAACAAGTTTGTGTGTTTCTTGTATTCTAAAAAGAAATTAAAACTCATGAATCTGAGAGTAAATGTATTCTAGTTTCACTTTTTCCTGTCATTCATGCCTTGTTAATTTATTTCACTGACATCGGAGCTGTTAAGTTATTATCAAAAACCAATTCGGTTATTTAATGAAGTTCAGAAAATTCTGGGTTTCTCTTGAACTCCACGTCTCTGGTGTAATGTGGTTGTATTTACTTTACATTTAGATTAAATTCAGCTGCTGTCTGATTTAATTAAAAACAACAATTAAACCCTCATGCCAGATATTAATATTTTATTTGTTAAACTGACGTAATGAACATGTTTGTTTCTGTTACAGCTTCAAGAACAAATAAAACTGTCCTTATCAAAACAAGTGAGGTTTTTTGTTGCAGTTTTAAATTCAAACTACTGAAACCAAAGTTATTTTCACAGAAATAATTTTTAAGATCTAATTTTTAATAAATAAAGCATAACAAAGTTGATTTAACTCAGTTTTTATAAATTTGTTAAAACTTAAAAATCAGTTTCTTCAACAAACTCAATAATTTCCAGCTCGAATTGGTAACAAACTTCAGAGGACAAAACTTATAAAAACTTGATAGAGAGAATACACACACACACACACACACATTACATCAGTCAGACAGAATCACAGCTCCACCAACTGGACATTTACTGTCACTACATGTACACATATAGAAATGCACTTTCTATTAAAATCTGAAGCTGGTTCAAGTCGCGTTTCCTGTAACTTGTTGCTGCTTAACGTGTTCGTGCATCTTTAGACTGGTTTTGAAACTGAAAAACAAAATGATCTCAGAACAACAAACCAACAATCTACAAACAATTCTTGAAGTAACTGTAAGATTTAAATGTGAAAAGTCTTGTTCATTTGGATTTTTCATATTTGGAATGTGCTGAATGTTTTGGTTCTCTCAGTCTGAGAAACAACTTCAGCTTTGAAAGGAGGTTTAAACATTTAAATACTCATCCTTTGAATGAAAGAAACAGCAGGAGAAAACACAGCGACTGAACTCCTCAGCAGCCTGACGGGTCGGTGAATCACACAAAGTACAAAATAAAAACTGGAGAAACTTCATTGTGCTCAGTTTGTTTTGATGAAGAAAAAGAAACAAAAAAACAAGAAGTGAGTTTTAATTTTATTTCACATAGTTCATAGTTTATCAAAAACTTTGAAAGAAAACAGGTGAAACACTGTACAAACACGAGAAGCAGAACAGGTGAGCTGAGAAAGCAGCAGGTGAGTTCACAGACAAAAGACGGTTTCCGTTTGCCAGCATCAGGACATCTTCTGAAAGACGTACACCAGGTAGATACCTGCACAGAACAGAGGACACGTCAACGTTTCACTTCTTTGTGTGATCTTTAAGTCTGTCTGAAGTAAAAAATCTACCTGCTGATGTGATTCTACAGGTTGGTCTCAGTCACTCCAAATTTATCCACTGAAAATATATTTTATCTGAACAAGAATGACTGAGTTAAATGTGAAAATGTTTTTATCTTATCCTTTATTTGTTCTATCATAAATCTTTATAATCGCAGGTGGATGATGAAAGCAGCATGTTTCTATCACACGAACAACGTGAAACATCTGGATTTAAGTGCAGCAGAGAAGTTACGGTGAAGGTTAAAAGAGACTTACTGGTTGCTTCCCACTCTGATCTGCTCAGCGTTCCCTGCAGACAAGCAAACAGCAGCGTTAGAGAGGAAACAGGAACCAAACAGGCCGAACAGAACTGAACCGAGCTGTCAGAAGACCCACCAGAGGTAGTTTGACGCCGGCTCTGCTGCTCTGCTCTTTAGCATGGCAGTACTCTTCTCTGCTGTCTGTAGCCTGTCGACCTCCATCCTCACTGGGAAACGGCTGAAGATGCATAAACATGCCATTAAATTATGAAATGGTAAAATGTGTTAACTATAACCCACTGTGACAAACATAAAGATGGACAGAATGCAGTTATTTATTCATCATGTTTAACATTCACTCAATTAAAAACAGAAAGAAAACAAACTATTTAAAGTTTGATCAAATGATCTTCAAGATTTTAGAAGATATTTGCTTATTGGGAATTTATCCGGCATCATGTTCCAAACAAGTCTGGACGGCTCGAGTCAGCTGCTGTTGAAGCTGCTGTGTGCTGGCAAACGGAGCAACAGTTGCAGTAACAGTTTAACACAAAACACTCGCATGTGTGATTCGAGGTTTCTGACTCCTGAGCAGAAGCAGCATCGAATCAGAGTCTGTGAGGATCTTTGTCATCAGGCAGCAATGACTCAAACTTCATGCTGAGCTTCATCACAAGTGACGAGTGATTTGTCTGCGGCTACAAACCAAACCAGAGCGGTCTGCACAAAGGAAAAGCCTGCTAACTCTTTGGCTCTCTGGCTGGCTGTGCATCGTGAAGTCCTCTCTCATCTACAAGTTTACAGTAATTACTGACTGCAGTTTTACCTCCAGAGCCATCATCTTCATCATGAGGCTGCGATGCTGCTCCTTCTTCACTTTGTCCTCAAAGAACTCTGAGAATCTCTGTTTCAACACCAGACGCATGTTGTAACGCTTCGCCATGCTGACAAACACAGAGAAGAAGAAAGAAGTTTGTACAACCACAACAGAGTAACAGAAGATCCAAACAAGTATTAGTACGTGCAGTGACTGCAGCATCTTTACAGAACTTTCACAGAAAACGTCTCTTCACTGTGAACTTAGAGGAACCTGTTACATATTGTCTGATTCATCAGAAACATCACAGCTCATCAACTCTTTTTCAATGTCCGCATGTTTTACAAACAATGTTGTCAAACTCCTGCTTATTTTGTGCTGAAAAATGAAACTAGTGGAAGAAACGATCTCTTTTCCCAAAGAAAGATGACAGCCAAAAGTGTGGCTTTTTTTATGGGCCAGAACAGTGCAACTATGAAACACTGACTTCAAGTGAAAAACTACGTTAAATTAAACGATCACCAGGCCAGCATCAGGTCACCTTGCTGCCCCACATGTTTTTAATTGGCTTAATAATTGATGTCCAATAGAATCGAACTGATAACCAGAATCAATATTAGTTTTTGTATCCAAATTACTCTCCACACCAAATCCAAGAGGTAAACCTGAAGGAAACAGGAAGCACTAAAGACTCACTGCTCAAAAAGTGGGAAGTAGACGAGGAACTCTGGAACGTTAACAACATCCTCGAGGCTGAAGTGATACTGACACCCGAAGAGAGGATAGGAACCTTTTGACTGAAAGGAAACTTTGAAAACCTCGTTACCAAACGACAGAGAGTCCGAAGCCTCCAAACGTTTCCTGTCGAGCCAAAGAAGAAAAAGAACAGAAGCATCAACAGAGTTTTTCTGATCTTGAGGTTTTTCCAGATTTCACATATGAGATCTCTTTAAAGGTTTTCTTTAATCATTTAATTTCTTCACAGACTGAAGTCGTTGAAATGTTCTTACACGAGTTCGAAGGCATCAGGTGTCGTTCCGATGAAGAAACCTCCAGGTTTCAGACGCTCGCAGGCGTTTCTCAGCATCATGTCGGCTTTCAGCTCGCTCTCGAATGAGTAGTGATACACAAACTGACAGCTGCAGATGTCAAACATGAGCTCAGGGTCATCCAGCTTCTCCGACAGAAGCTCCTGCAAACAGTCAACAGTGAAAAAATATTCATGACGAAGTGAGAGAAGGGACTGCTGAGAGCTGGAGGGATCGCAAAGAAAATATTGATTGTAATCAAAACAAGTATGTTACCTGCTGCCTTATATAGATTGGAAAGCCCTTACAACAGTCATGTTAGCTAAGCCTAGCCGTTACGTTACGTTAGTGAGTACAAATACATTTATTTAGAGTTATTTATTATCGTTAATATTCAAACAACATAACAAAACGAGATAAAAACAGTTTCCATTCCATCATTTATGACCTTTTAGTGTGAGAACCAACACAAATGACTTTGGGTCAAATAATGTGGCTGTGAGATCTGATCTACGTGCTGCAGCTCTACCTTCGTACAGTCTGCTGTGATAAACTGAGCCGTGAAGATTTTCTCGTTAATGTGACTTTTCCTCTTCATGTCTTCGTACCGACTCTGACACTGCTCCACCGACACTCCTGCGATATCTGGAAATAAACACAAATCACTCACGTTGTGTAAATCATCTGCAGAAAAAACTATTATTAGACCTGATTTCAGCAAAAGAACGAAGGCTGAGAGTTCGTCTCTGGGTCACAACGTGCAATCGTTTTCATTTTCTCTTCGTCTCTTTTGTAAAAGCTTCTGGTGCTGCAGTCAACAGCAACACGGAGCCGTAAACATCTCAGAGTCACGGTGAAACTCCGATCTACGTCACCTGTGACGTTCAGAGGTCACATGGGTCACAAGTGTGAGACCTGATTACCTGATCTTTAACAATCAATTACCTGCACAAACCAAGTGGCTGATCCCTCCTCTCCTCCACTTCAGCAGGTCTCCACCTTTCCCACAGCCGAGGTCCAACACGGACACCTGCTGAGGCCCCGCCTCCCGTACCTGCTCCAGGATCTCACCTGTCAGTGTGTTCAATGGTATTTCAGAGTTTGAGGGCTGATCAATGGGGCTTCTTCTTCTGTGTGTGGTATTGATAAGTGACAGCTAAACAATGACTTCTGTAGATGTGTATTGATTGACTGTATTGATTGATGAGAAGTTACCAATCAGGACGCTCTTCAGCCAGTTGTTGAAGTTTCTCATGAAGAAGATTCTGCTTCGACTTCGCGCAGCCAAACCGACTTCCTGCAGGCTGTTGTAGTGACTCGCCACCTTCACACTGTGATCGAGAACCTGATGGATCAATAGCACACGTCATCAGTAACTCTACAATGTAATCGATTACCTGATGGATCAACCTAAATAACAACATCCACCTGTCTGATCAGAATGACTGACAGTCAGTAAATCTACCAGCTTCTTGTTGGGTGAATCTTCTTCTCCCTCGTGTTTCCTCTTCATCCCTGCCTTCTGCCCTCCTCCTCCTCCTCCTCCTCCTCCTCCTCCTCCCTCCTTCTCTCCTCCATCTTTCACTGTTTCTGTCCTGACATGCTCCATTGTTCACACTGAAAACACAACAGGAAGAAAAAGAGAAGCAACAGTTAAGTTCAGGTTTGTGTTTTCTGTTTTCAGACATTTTTTAGACAGAAAAAAAGACAAACTGTTTTTTCACAGCAGCTTCACTGAACTTGTCAGACAGAGACTCCTAACTTGTCTGAAAGGAGAAAAGTTCATCCTGCTCCTTTGTTCAGTCAGATTTGACCTCAGTAACAGACTTACATGATGAAGATGATGATATGTATTTCTCTTAGCATCCATGTTGCTTTTTGCTTCATGTTTTTTGTTGAAGGTTCCCAAACACACAAAATCAGGTTGTGATTTTTCAGGTTCAGATGGTCTGACTGTTGCTGTTACTGGAAGAATTTGTTCATTGTCAGTCGCTGAGCGTTCACTCTTATCAAGGATACAAAACCACTGATTTCATAAATCACCATTGTTTCTTCTTTGGTGTGTTGGTGGACAAAGAACAGCTGGACGCAGATGTGCTTTCATGTGGGTGAGTGTCTTCAAACAATGATTTTGCTGGAGGAACAATTAGCTTTGTGACTGCGGTTCAGATGTGTCAAAGTTGTACCAAATAATTTTATTCTAAAGAAAAATGGGTTATAATATTAAATGTAAGACATTTACAGCTTTTCTTCCAACAAATTAATGCAAGTTTAAACTAAATTTTTGATTGGCTTCAGCTGTGTGACCTCAAAGGGTCAAACGTTTTATTTTACATGAAATAGTTTCAGCTCTGTTTGAATATTTCTCATCCACATGGAGTCCTTCCTCACATACTGTTTATTGATCTCCTGTTAAATGTGTATTTCTTATCTTTAACTGATTCACAACGGAACCTAAAATCTGTATCTAGTTACGTTATCTGGAGACATAAATGACAGCCGTTTCTCCCGCAGCACGTGAATGTATCTTGAGGACTAAACATGACTTGTGTCCTTCACGGCTCGTCTGTCCGTCAGTTAAATCACGGTGTCGCTACAAAACAGACACGTTAAATACGGAACAACACCTGAAACCGAAATGGCGTTTTAATGCTGTGCCGCGACTGTAATCTGTAATCCGACTGTAACGTTACTCTGAACGCGGTGAGAAACGTTACCTCTCTTTCACTCTTCTGGGTTTCTCCTCTCTCTCTTCCTCTTAAATCTGTGACTCACAAACAGATAAACTTGAGCTAAAACACAGTGGAAACACACTCACTTTGTCTGTTGTTGAACAGTTTTACTCAGTTTAGTTAGCTAGCGTTATTAGCTGTTAGCAGTTAGCATACTTGCAGACTGAATAAAACAGGATCGTTTTTGATCAAATAAACTTCCACCGCCTGCAAAAAAGTGCCGTATTGAAATTTCATCCAATAAACAAAAAGTTAAATCCGCCACAAACGTTAAAAGAACCTTCAGAGTCTAAAAACAAACAAAACACTCACGCTGCTCTGCAGACAGGACGTATGCGTCGCAGATCGCTTCCGGCGTTGCTTACGTCATATTTTTGCGTCACGACAGAGGAAACATGGCGGGGACAAACCGTATTTATTTCTTAATTCAATTATTTATTTAACTAGATTGTGAGAATGCAGTCAGTTATGAAGATAATTATAATTTTACAGGTGTAACAGAGTTCGTAAGTAGCATCTTATTGAACTTGTCCCACTGCAACAATACGGTGACGGGTTATCTGTGTGACATTAGTGGCACGATGGCGCCCTCTTATGGAGTGACCCTGAAATTGTAAATGAACAGGGACGATAACCAGGATTACACATTTTGATTTTGGAGTAGAAGGGGACATGCTAGAGACATGGGAGTTGGTTCCCTTAACAGGTTTTGGCATGCTCTCTTTCCAACGGTGCCACTCCCAAGTCCGTAGGAGCTTCCGTTTCAGAGATACGTTACTTCCCTTTAGGAGGTAGGTGTAGAACCATCTCCCCTAAATTAGTGAGATGGACGTGCACAGTGCTAGCTGCCAAAAGTGAAAAAGTCATCCTCATCGGACTCACACTGTGGTGCATTCGCTCTGATGCTCACATCATCAGAAGACTCGGGGACAGGCTCCAGAAGATGAGCCTCTTGATTAGCCGCTTCATGACTTCCTGTTCATCAGGGGCAAGCCACCATAGAAGGAATTTTGGGATGGTGGATGCTGCCATCCTTGCCTCATGTGAAATAACTACCTTCTCAAACCGAGAATCTATGGCTTTGATCTCTGCCATAATTATATGCGCAGAGAACTGTACTTGTGTACAGGTACAGGCCTACATCATCTTACAGAAGTCTGCATCCTCTACTGATGAGAAGGGTTGTGCACTGCCAATTACAAAGTCAAAAATCAGTGCATTAACTTTGCTCTGGGTAGCAATGGGAGGTGCTGTGATGAGCTTTGCTTGTTTCTGAGCAGTTGCACTGGTAGTGGTGCTGCATTTGTCACCTTCATCAGCAGCCATCATTTTTTCAGTCCTTTTAGCTGTTGTCCTCTGCATGGCTGTGGGGTGCTTTCTCTGCAAATAAAAATAAATAAATGCACACACAGTGAAAAAAAAACCAATCATAATCAGTTGATTAGGTACATTTTAATGGCTGTGAATGTTACATAATTAGCCCAGTGCATAATATGTTCATCAGTGCACAATATGCTGATCTGACATACTATATTATGGTAAGAACCAATCTGGTAGTGCCAATACATTTATGGACTTCCTCCATTTTTGGTCACAGGTTAAATGGTGGAATTTTTTGTCTCTTTTGGTTTTCTACTGCAGCCATAAGCAGAGCAGTCTGGCATATTTAAATTATTTATTACCCGTGATTGTATCTGATATTCTAAACTTTTCTATAGGGATCAATGGATGGATATTGGTTAATGGTATCCATCCATTGATCCATATAGAAAAGTTTGGAATATTATATAAAACAAATGGCTGCAGTAGAAGACCAGGAAAAGCAAAAAATTTCACTGTTTCTCCCTCGACCAAAAACAGAGGAAGCTATGGGAGCAGAAGGTTAAGAGGAAGAACGGGATGAAAAAATAATAATTTTGATCTGTTTGAATTTGAGAATGGCTCTCCCATTATTTTATACAGAACTTTTGATGACTTACGTTCAAATTACGTGTAAATGTATGAAAACACTTGTTCTCTGCAAAACAACCACAACCTGCACTGTCTTGAATTTATACATTTGAATGTGTTATCATTTGATACAGCTGTGCGTTTTTTTGGGGGGGATCAGACAGAGGATTGTTAGTCTACATAGGTCCTGTAATTTTATTCAGTATCTTGTAAAGCACTATGCAAGTCCCAATTATTACTGTAACGTCTTACATTATGGGAAGGGTTTATCCAAGTTAATAATGATAATACTAATGATAACACTGACAACAAATAACAGTAAGATCAGTTTAATTTACACTTTTTCTTAGTAATTATTGTTTTTCAGAGTAATTTCAACCTTTTCTCTGCACTGGGTAAGCACAGGAGACTTAAAAGATATTTATATTTAACACAGCATATATCCACCCCATTGGGTTAGACTGTGCAAGCCACTTTGGTGGAGCACCTGGCTGTGATGCTACTACTGCTGCTCTAAAAACACCAGAGATGTTAACAAGTCTTTTTTTGCAAGTCCAAGTCAAGTCTCAAGTCTTTGGTCACGAGTCAAAGTCACGTCTCAAGTCTTTGTGGAGTGAGACTTGGTCAAGTCTCAAGTCTTTGGTCACAAGTCCAAGTCAAGTCTCAAGTCTCTAAAAAATAAATCTCTCATTTCTCTTCTTGTTTTAATGAGCCTTCTATCATCTGCTGCTATTCAGTCTACTAAGAATACTGCACAGCTATATCTAAGAAATTCAAAGCATCTACTGTATTATTATCCCTCCTTTATCTATT
>JAPZDV010000008.1:85966-96829 GCA_029814665.1 Acanthurus lineatus
AACACACATCAACACTCACACACTCACACACACACACACTCACACTCACACACACACACACACTCACACTCACACACACACTCACACTCAGGGCCTTTTAGCGCTTGTGTGATGGAGTCGTGTCCGAGTGACGCGGCTGCAGGTTTACGGTGAAATCCCAGCAGGTGGTGGCGTCTCAGTGTGGCGCATGAAGAACCGTGTGAGCATCTGACTGTCGGCCTGATGAAGAACTCGTGTTCTTCGTGTGGTTTTATCTGTTTCCCTGTGACCGCAGAACAACCGCTGCGTGTTTGAGTCGTGGGTGTGCGACGCTCAGGACGACTGTGGCGACGGCAGCGACGAGGAGAGCTGTCCCGTCATCGTCCCCACCAGAGTCATCACCGCCGCCGTCATCGGCAGCCTCATCTGCGGCCTCCTATTGGTCATCGCCCTCGGCTGCACCTGCAAACTGTACTCGCTGCGCATGTTCGAACGCAGGTGAGCCCCCGCAGCCTCCCACTGTGCACATCGCCGGCCGTCACTGGTCCTCATGTGCTGTGTGATTGGTCGTTACAGGTCGTTTGAGACGCAGCTGTCCAGAGTGGAGGCAGAGCTGCTGAGGAGGGAAGCCCCGCCCTCTTACGGACAGCTGATCGCCCAGGGACTGATCCCACCTGTGGAGGACTTCCCAGTGTGCTCCGGGAGCCAGGTACTGTTTGCAGCCTCCATCTGCCCACCTGTCTGACTCACCTGAACATTTTTAGAATGAACTCACCTGGTCTCACCTGAACTCCTGATGTCACCACATGTTTAATTCTTTTTACTCTTGTTGGCTTTTTATGGGCCTTTCAAACAACCGTGACCTTCAGCTAGCTAGCATGTTTGCTTCAGAGTCTTAGAATGAATTTGCCAATAAGTTGGTTAATAAACAGTTTGAAGTCAGAAATCAACCAATCAGCTGCTTTGGATTTCTAGTCTGTTTTCTTCTGATCGGTTTCACCTCCATCAGAGTCGATTTCTCGCCGAGTGAAAACTGGTTTCTGTGTCCTCAGGCGTCCGTCCTGGAGAACCTCCGTCTGGCCGTCCGGTCTCAGCTCGGCTTCACCTCCCTCAGACTCCCCTCTTCAGGTCGTCATAGCAACCTGTGGCGCCGTCTCTTCACCTTCTCGCGGTCCCGGCGGTCGGGTTCTCTGGCTCTGGTCTCGGCCGACCTGGAGGACAGCGCTGGCACCGGGAGCACCGGGAGTTCTGGTTCAGACCTGCTGTCTCCAGACTCGGACGACACAGACACGGAAGGCGAGCGAGGGAGAGAGCGTGGCGTGGGCGCAGTGGGCGGGTCTGTTGCCCCCCTCCCTCAAAAGACCCCGCCACCCACCGCTGTGGAGGCAGTGGTATCCGTGACCACGTCGGCGACGTCCTTGAACCCGACACCCGGCCGCGATGGAGGCCACAACAGACCCAGAGAGACCCTGCCCCCCTCCAGCCCTGTCGCCGTGGTAACTTCCAGTCCAGATCCCGAATGTCACAGGGACGCCACCGAGCTCCAGGCGCCGACCACCTCCGCCCTGCAGCGACTGGCCCAGAACCTGCACCGCTTCGCCAGAAACCTGGCCAGAACCAGCCAGAACCAGCAGGACCAGAACTGGACCAATCACAGTCCACTTCGCCAGCTGGAGACCGGAAGAGGCGGGGCTGAGGCTGCCGAACGGCGAGGAAGCAGAGAAGAGGAAGAAGACGTGGAGCTCCTGATCCCCGTCTCTGACTCTGACTCCTCCTCCTCGATCAGTGACGTCCAACAGCCCCTGCTGGAGCACCGCTCCTCCTCCGCCGGCCACACCTCCCGTCATCACCATGGAAACGGCTGTCGAGGAGGGCGAGACGGCCCCTGTGAACATTGTGGGATGGTCCACACGGCTCAGATCCCCGACGCCTGTCTGGAGGCCACAGGCAAGACGGAGAGCAGCGACGACGAGCTGCTGCTGCTCTGCTAACGAGCTAACACGCTACGTGACGAGTTAATACTAATACTACCCCGACCCGACTCCCTCAGCTAGCTACCACGCTGTCTGACACGGGTGATCTCGCTAAGACCCTTTTTCTACTCCGACAGCTAACGTGCCAGCTGATTGGCTAACACCACAAAATCTCAAATTTCACACATTTAGCCAACAATTAGCCAACATGCACAAAGATCAGCTGTAAGGCTCAAAACTTTACCTGGACATAAACTAGCGATGACATAACACCTGTTAGCATTTGTCAGCGTGTTAGCTGGGTCAAAGGTTAGCTCTCAGTGATGTCAGAGTAACAGACCAATTCTAGACCTCTGGTACGACTTTGGAAACTCCCCTTTTCCCCCCAGTCCATCCATCCGAACGCTCCCTTCCTGGCTGCAGGCCGACGTCCTGCTCGGTACGACTTCGGGAGCGTCGACTTCCTCTTTGTGGTACGACTGTAAACTGTGTCCTGACAGCACAAATTGATGGTTCCCTGTTGATAATAACATAAAACTCTGATCCAGGAACATATTTTGACTCTGAACAGAGTACAACAATTAAAATCCCCCCCCCGTGCTGGTTATTAAGGTCTGCTTAAAATGGTGAGGGTCACGTGACCAGCTGAGGTAGCTAGCTTAATGTTCTCTTCTGTAAATCAAGTCTGAGTGACTCGAGTGCTTTTCACTCGAGTTTACAAACAGAGAAGAACCGGTTGTTTCGGAGCTTTCGGCCCCGTTGACTCCTCTCATTCGTTCTGTAATTTATTCTTTAAATGTAGAAACCGTCACATTATGCACCACAGTCTATTGAACTATATGATTAATATTTTGTTTTGTGATCTAACTGACATATGCAATGATAACCAGTTGCCTCGATCCCTGATTACCGAGATCATCAGCTCATGAACGTGTTTGACACGATTCTGCCTGCATCACTTCCTGTGTCACCACATGCAGACTTTGAAAACGAAGCACAACACGAACATCATTTCCAGCCATCACTTTTTTACCTCCGTACGAAATTCAAACCAAACTTCGGTTCCACTGAGTCGTTTGTCACACGGCAGTTTGATGCTAACGTTAGCTGTGCTACCTCCCTGATCATGTGACCCTGCTCATTGCGGTTTCTGTAGTCTTAAATACCGAATGTGGCGCAGGCTCCGGTTGCTCCGGTTGCTCCAGTTGCTCCGGTTGCCCCGGTGTTTGTTCTGCCTGCTCAGTCCTCTGATTGGTTCTAAAGAAAAGATGAGCGTCTCAGTCCGGTTCTACGAGAACGTTGTTCTGCAGGCCCGTGTCGGGACGAAACGATGTACGAGAGCAGCTTTAACGGCTCAACTGACGTCATTTTTGAAAGGTCAAAGGTCGAGAGTCATGTTACACTCTGTATTCAACAGGAAGAACTCAGAGGAGGAAGAACCAGAACCAGAACCACAGAACCAGACTGGTTCAGTACATGTGTGTTTGGACAGACTTACAATGTGACGTCACAGTCGTGAATTTAAACATTTTTCACTGATTTTGTGAAGAAACGTGGGACTTTGATCTCCCCCCCCCCCCTCAGACATAAGCCATTCAAACTGACCTGTGTGTATTTATGATCTTTGTTTTTGGTACTCAGCTGACCTTGTGTGAGTGTGTGTATTTATTCTTAATAATAATATGACTGTTTGCTATTATTATTATTATTATTGTGTTAATTTGTTGCTGTGTTGCCGTTTTTCTGACCTGCATGATTCAAACTTTTTGGTGTTAGTTTTTTTTCTTTAAGTCTGTAAAGTAAAAAAAAAGTTTAACTGCACTAAAGATTAAAGGTTCATGTTTCAGTCTGTTGACTTTTTTTCATTTCCACTCTAATCTGAGACCAAACAGGAGATCTGCCTCCCTCTGCTGGCCAGATTAAACACTGCAACTGAGGCTGCAGTGTTTAATCTGGCCAGCAGAGGGCGTTTTACCTGGCTGAGCTCCCTGTGAGTGTGTGTGTGTGTGTGTGTGTGTGTGTGAGTGTGTGTGTGTGTGCGGTCTGAGTCATAATTTGGAACAGAACACAGCGACCTGTGAGCGTTCTGCTCAGCGGGATCAGTGGATCTCCTGTTTTCAGTGTTTGTGACACAAGAGATCGACTGCAAACTTTCATCTTCTTGATTTGCTCTGAAACGACGAGGCAGCAGGAAACTGCAGAGCCTCTGAAACGAGGTGATGTGTGCAAAAACAGGAAGTGGACACCTGAAGCGCCGCAGTGACGCTCCGACCCTGGAATCAGAGAACCAGCAGAACTTCGGAGTGTTGATGATCATTTTATTTCCTGTTGAACGTTCTCATGTTCTTTCATGTTTTCACCTTTTTTTTTTCTTTTTATCGTCTAATTTTTCATGCAAAAACATAAAGTACCACCACACGTCCGTGGTCTCTCCACATGCCTTTAACAGTCACATGACTCCTGTGGAGCTGCTGTGATTGGCTGGTAGCTGGAAGTCAGATGACCTTTCCTCTTTTTTCCCAGCATCCTTTGCTGCACTGCCCTGCCCTCACTAGTGGGTAATATCCTGTTTGAGCAGCAGGGGGCGGAGCCTCCCTCTTTGTCCAGGTGACATCATGGTGATGCTGTTATGTCATCGTTGTGATGTCATCATGCAGCATGCGGCAGCAGAGGATTATGGGGATTTTTTTAATGTTACTTTTTTAGGCTCCGCTCGGCGACGGCGTGTTCCCTCCTGTCTCCGACCAGCCTGTTGCTATGGAGACATCCTTGCACTGCCCACTAATGCTACGACTTGCTGCCTTCTGTCTCCTTATTGGTCAGTGGGGCCAAAGCAGGATCCACCAATGAGGTGGCAGGAAACAGTTTGAACCAGCCAATCACCATGTTGGACAGGTCCAGATCATCCAATAGGATCTGAGCAGCTCCCATGAAGGATTTATGATCCATCCTGCCGTAGTCGCCCCACACGATGATCTGCAGACAGACAGACAGGCAGACAGACAGACAGGAGGACGGACAGACAGGCAGACAGACAGACAGGAGGAGGGACAGACAGACAGGCAGACAGACAGACAGGAGGACGGACAGACAGGCAGACAGACAGACAGACAGGAGGACGGACAGACAGACAGACAGGCAGACAGGAGGACGGACAGACAGACAGGAGGACAGACAGGCAGACAGACAGACAAGAGGACGGACAGACAGACAGACAGGCAGACAGACAGACAGGAGGATGGACAGACAGGCAGACAGACAGACAGGAGGACGGACAGACAGACAGGAGGACGGACGGACAGACAGACAGACAGGAGGACGGACGGACAGGCAGACAGACAGATGGACAGACAGACAGACAGAATCTGAGACTCCAAAAAGTTGAAAATTGACAGAAACTTATTTCACTTTAATCTGTTTGAATTCAAAACACCAAAGTTTCTTTTTCGTGAACAAATATTCCGGTCACATGACCTCTGACCTCTGACCTCTGACGTACCTGCAGAACTTTTCCTTCTGGATTTTCTTCAAACTGCAGCTGTTGTTGATAAAGAGGGTCCAGAGTTTTTCTCGCCAGACGAGTTCTTCTCTTCAACACACACTTCCCGTTATCCATCAGATACACCTTCACATATGGAGCTGCAGACACACACACACACACACACACACACACACACACACAGTGAACCGAGGGCCACGTTAGTGCGTCACAGGTGTGTTTGAAGAGTTTTCAGTGTTACAAATCCAGCCAGATCACCATGGAAACAGATGCTGCCAACCTCGTCTGATCCAAAGGCCATTTTTTAATTTTTTACACTTGATGTTGAAAAAAGAAACAAGCTGCAAAAATTCAAAACAAGGCCAAAAAACTGCGACTCCCAACTCTACGAAACAACGTGTGTGTCGGGAACAGCAGCATCGAACAGCCAGCAGAGTTTGCAACCATGGAAACCAGTTTGTGTGTCGGGTTTTTAGCTTTCAATTCAATTCAGATGGTTTCTGTTCGCATTCACTCTGAAACTCAAGCAAAAGGAGGCGATGAGAGAAAAATAAACCAGAAAACTCAACAAAACGACAGAAACCTGATCTGACTGTCTCACTGCAGAGCCCTGCTGTCTCACTGCAGAGCCCTGCTGTCTCACTGCATTGTACTGCTGTCTCACTGCATTGTACTGCTGTCTCACTGCAGAGCCCAGTGTCACTGCTGTGTGTTTGTGTGACTGTGTAGTTTTGTGTGTAGTTTTGTGTGTAGTTTGTTACCTGGAGTGTTCTTGTTGCCTTGTTTTCCCACAAGCCCTCTGGCTCGAATCACCTCCACGTCCAGACGCTCCTTCCTGTACACCATCCCAATCTGGATGTCACCTGACCATCAAACATCCAACCGGCTCGCATTACGTGATGTCACAGTGTTTGTTATTTATTAACAACGAGAAACTGAACAGTTTGAATCTTTGTTCCTCTCAAAGGTCACAGATTTGCCAAAGTATCGAGTGTGTGTGTGAATTTATCTGCACACAGAAACATTAAAGTCCCGAACAGACGAACTGAGGCGCCGCAGCCAAAATTCAAGTTTTCAAGTCTGTTCGGGACGCAACGGCGGCGACTGCAGAGTCGAAGGTGAAGAAACACGATGCCGCTCAATCTGAGCCGAGCTGAACGCTCACACGGCAAAAACGCCACAGTGACAAAACGTTTAATTACGAACGCTAACGCTCTCCTGTTTGTTACACGAGAATAAAAACAAGAGAAAGCATAAAACCAGTTTTAATTGGTTGTTACCCATGGGGGGCGTGGCCAACGTCTGCCGTCCAGCCAGCTGGGCGGGGCCCAATCCCTCCAGGAATCCAGTGAACTGCTTGTCTGACGCCAACTTCACCCCTGGAAATATTAAACTGAAGCAACAGAGATGAGAAAAAGGAAAAATGACAAAGAAGAAAGAATGAAATTATATTTACGAAGACTGAAGAAAGAAAGGAGAGCTGCGAAGTGAAAACTAGAGATCGAAAGTCAAGGAGGAGCGAAAGACCAGCGACAGGAAAAGGAGAGCAGAAAGAGGAGTCATGCGTACGCTCCGGGTTTGGGCTCCTCGGCGTCGGGGTCGCGGCTCAGCTGACGGGTGAACCGAGATTTAAACTCAACGGCCAAACCGGTTTCTACACTCCTCTGGACAGGAAGTCTCACCACCTTCTTCTTCTTCTCCTCCTCTGGATGGACGGAAGGAGACAGGTGGAGAAAAAAGGAGCATTTGAAAATGAGCTTGTCACTAATCAACAATGTTTCTGTCATTCTTGTTTTTTAATTCTTCTTCTTTGTCTTATTTTTACGGTAAATTGTAGATTGGATTGAATTTCGTTTTCTGACTAAAGCTGAAAGTGGAAGGTGGAGCACGTTTCACCTGAGCTGACATCACTCTGACTTCCTGTTTGTCTCTGAAGCCCTAAACTGTCTTTGGCCTGCAGTCATGTGACGTCTCTGTATCTCTGATTGTCTTGGATGTTACGTAGCATCGGGACCCTTCAGGTGATCTGGAACACAGTCGGTGTTCAAAGCGTCGAAACAAAACCAAGCTGAAGCAGCTTTTAGCTTTTATGCTCCTCACCTGCAGAACACCTGAGGTCTGACACACCTGTCAGCCGGATGAAATCACGGCTGCTTTCCAAAAAAAAAGATAAAAAGGCTCATTTTCTTTCTTTTGATCTCTGATTAATAATCTTTTTGCTTCTTTTTGTTTTGTTTTTTTAGCCTTTTAAATGCATGTTGATGTGTTTTTATGCCTTTGTAAAGTTCTTAGAACGGCTGAACGTTCTGTTACAGGATCATAATCCAGCTCGACACTAAGTTCTTCATTTCCTCCTCCGTTCTCTCTGAGCTCTATCTGTTTTGACCACGAACGTCAGCAGAACGTCAAAGATTCATTGATGGAGAAATGCTGCTGTTTGTGCTCCAACATGCATGAATACAACAGTATCGTCAGCATAAAAGCAAATATCGGTTCTACATGTGGACTGACCCTCGGGGTTCAGCTGGGAGGCGCTCTGACTCTTCTTTCCCAGTCCGACCATTCCCATCATCTTTGCCCCGAAGCTCGAGCGTCGCTTCTTGTCGTCATCGTCGTCGTCGTTTCTCCCCAGTGAACAAATTTCTCCCCCGACGCTGGACGACTTCTGCAGAGGAGTTCCTGCCGTCGGCGCCGCCCTGCAGGAGGAGAGAGGAACAGGCTTGTAAATCACCTGCAGGGGGGCGGAGCTTGGTCCCAGCAGCACACGATGAGCATGGTCACTGCCGTTGTTACGACAAAGGGATGGGGCGCCTCATTGGTTGGTTGCTTACTTTGAAGGCTCAGGCTCCGCCTCCTCTGTCTCCTCCACTGATTCACTCTTTTGTATTGTGGCTTTGTCCTCTGCCGCCCCCCCCACTTCCTGTGTTCCCTCAGACCCCGACTCCACTGATTGGCCCTGCACGGCCTCGACCCGACTGTTTCAGCCAATGAGAGCAGAGAACAGCAGCATGCAGGAAGTGACAGAAACATGCAGGAAGTGACAGAAAGACGCAGAGATCAAAAAAAGAAAACTAAGCTAACACACGTAACAAACATGCTAACAACGAAAAAACCAACATGCAAACACAAACCAACTTAGTGTGATGTAACTTCTTGTTTTTGAAAGTGGGGCCTGTTGGGGGCGCTACAGCCACATTTTACATTACACATTATTGCTACCATGTGAATTCACTATCACACAGAATTTGAGATATTGTTGGACGGTGGAGTCGACCTGGTTGTTCCGGACGTTTAGCTTCAGCTGACGAACCTCAGAACGAGGCAGTAAATGGAAATCAGGTTTTTACTGCTGAAAGCTGTTTGGGTTTCTGCTTCTGCACCGTTTCAGCTTCAGTATTTACAGAAAGATCGCAGCGGTGGAGCCTCGGCTGCAAACCGAACTTATTTGTAACCGATCACAACAGAAGCTGGAACATTCTTCGTGGTAACTGTTGCATTGTGGGATGCCAGGCTGGCAGCATTTTTTCAATTTAAGGGGGTCACGTGACATTTAATGATCACAGAATGTTTCCTCTGGTGGCCACTAGAGGTCACTTCTGTCCAACAACTTCCCGTCAGTGTTTTCGTGTTGATTATCGTCAGAGTGCAAACACATGAAAACAAATCCTCAGCCTGTGATTGGCTGCAGCTCTGACCTGATCCTGCGGACGGATCGGATGTCGCTGGACATGGCCGACACATCGCTGACATCACTGTCTGACGATTTAAAGGACAGACTGTCCCTCATCTGCAGACATCAGAGAACAGGTGAACAGGTGAGCAGGAGTATGACATCATCAGTGACTCATATAATTTATATGTACGGCCATTTTGTTTCTCTGTTTACCTTTGATGGATCCTTCATCACATCTGCAGAGACAGAAGAGCAGAGTTAGAGAACATGTTTGTCAGAGAGAGTTCACAGCTGGAGACTAACACCAGGATAACACCTCCTCCTCTTCCTCCTCCTCCTCCTCCTCCTCCTCCCCCTCTTCCTCCTCCTCCCCCTCCCTCCTCCTCCTCCTCCTCCTCCTCGTAACATAAAGCAGTAGCTGCTCACAGAGGCTCGGTTATATTTGATCTTTCGTGTTATTTGAATTCTTAATTTTTCTTCAAACATGAACCATAAAAATCAGCCTTTACTGTTTTTTCCTCTTTTTACAAAAACACACGGAGTCACGATGAAATTTTTCTTCAAACACAATCTCGTTTTTCAAACAAGATCAATACGACAAACATTTCATCTTTCATTTCAAAGAAACAACTGAACTCCATTAATTTGAGCTCGAACAGCCTCCAGAGATAAAATGACTGAAAACGAGATGAAAAGAGGACAAACAGGAAGTGAGTTCACAGAAACTCAGACATCAATAAGACTGAATCTGTACCTTCTGAGCTCAGCAGCTTCGCCTCCCCTTCACATGATGGAGGACAGATGGAGGACAGATGGAGGACAGAAGAACATCGACATGACAAGAGAGAAGCTTTCATCAGCCGAGAAGAAAAACAGATGAGAAACTGGGTGGACAGACGGATAGTGGGGGGGGCGGATGGACAGGATGTCTAAAGCTAATTGTTTCCTCTGTTCTAATTACCGTTTCATCACAGATTCATTGAGTAACAAGTCACATGACTGAACCTTCTACAGGGGGAGGGGCTACCTGCGTGGAGGTGGGTGGGGCTACAAGGCTGCGACATACCATTGGCTGTTTTCTTCTGCTGGTCCTCCCATGTGACCTCTGCATCATACCAGAGAGAGATGACTGGTCAGACTAAAGAGACCCTTCAAACCAGTTAAACCAGTAAGCGAAGTCAAATCCCAGCGTTCATCTTCAACATTTGATTGGTTCATGAGTTCATTACATCATCAGAACGCAACATCAGATCCACCTGAGACTCTGACTTGCCTTTTCTGGTCCCTCCAGGTGTCGCTGAGCGTCTGTCCGGCTCTAACAGCCATTGGTGGGATGTGATGACATCAGAGCAATGTAACAGCAAGGAAGAATGAATGAATGAATGAATGAATGAATGAATGGATGAATGAATGAATGAATGAATGAATGAATGAATGAATGGATGAATGAATGAATGAATGAATTAATACATAAAATGGAGAATGACACAAACAGATGTGGCGGCAGATGTGCATAATGGTTAAACCGACCACACAAACACGTTCACACACATCAAACCTCTGATGTACACACCTGGAGTCTGTGGGGGCGGGGCAGGTGAGGGGGCAGGCGAGGGGCTCGAAGTAGGTGTTGGAGTAGGTGCAGGAGGAAGGGCAGGTTCAGGAGGTACCTGTGATTGGACTGCTGGAGCTGAGGGGGGGGCAGCAGTCAGGGGCGGGACTGGAGAAGCAGCTGGGGG
>JAPZDV010000008.1:104435-122066 GCA_029814665.1 Acanthurus lineatus
CAGGTAGGGGGAGGCGTTTGGCAGCGGCATAGAGGAAACATCGTGCAGCTGCAGTTTGTACCAGTGAGGCTGATCGTCCAACAAAGCTGAACCCAACTCTATCAGAACCTGCAGGCAAACAGAGACATCAGGACAGCGCCCCCTACAGGCCTTCAGCCGACTTCTAGAAACAAGCAGAGAAAGTCTGACAGAGGACGCAGAATCACTTGAAATAATGAAATATTTAAGTAAAGCTTCTCCAGAACATCTGACAGATTTGTTAGAATTAATCAGGCTCTCTTATCATGCCATGTTCTGTGTGTTCCTGTTCTCCAGGTTCCCCATGAGTTCCTCATGAGTTCCTCATGAGTTCTAACCTCTCCTAGGAACTGGCTCTCCTCCTCTCTGACTCGGGCCTGATCCCAGACTGTCAGCTCCAACATCCGTTCTCTAAACTACCGCAGATGGACCGGAGAGTACATGAAGGTTTGGTTCCACCGAGGTTCCACAGACTTCTTTACTGTCTTTGTTCTCCGCTTACTTTTATCACTGTGTGGAGAGGAGACAAGGATCTGTTTTAGTTACACAGAACCAGACCAGATGCATCATGATGATGTACACAAGAACTACAAGGATCCAAAAACAGAGAGAACGCGGTGAACAATATCTGCAATAGATCTTTCTGACCTTCTGTCTGGCAGGAAGTAGATCTTGACATAAGGGTTCCTTGGTCTGCCATCATCACGAACAGGAAGTTCTTTGGCTCCGAGTACAGTGACAATCAGCTGATGACCAACTTTATCATACCAGAGTTTCACCTGTAAGAGAATCAGGACGGCAGCATAAGAAGCCTACACCCTGGAGAACAGGAGGAGAACCCTGTGGAACACTGCAGATCTACAGAAAAAACTCCCCACAAGCTGTGCATAATAATATAAAGCAGAACCCTGTAGAATCAGGACAGAACTCTCAGAAATAGAAAACCATATGGAGCTGTAGCTTCAACTTGTTGATTTTCAGCAGAACCCTAAAGAACACGGAGACCTCCTAAAAATGAGGAGCTCTCTAAACAGCAGAGTGATCCAAAAGACCAGCACAAGAACCACAGAAAGGAATATTTGCTCACAGTAGAACAGAAGCTAAATCTTATGCAGGGCTTTGTGGATCATAAAGAACACAAACTGAATCACTTGGAACGGTGGCAAAGATTTATCGAACAGCTCAAGACGCCAACAGATGGAAGTAGAACTCCAGGAGCAGAAACCTGGACGAGAACAGAGGAACCCTGCAGACAGATGGAGAACCCTGGAGAGCACATGGGAGTTCAGTCATGAACCCGACGGATACACAGGGTTCTACTTTATGTTCTACTTTATGTTTCTACTCCACCCCATTCACCTGACGGCTTTGGCTACTGGTCACTTTCATCACGGGTTACCTTTGAAGCAGGTAGTGGGTGGGGCTTTAACTGTACTAAGAGCTACAGCTGCAGACAGAGAGAACAAAGGTGGAACCGACAGACAGACGGACGTCTCACTCCTCTCTACATCTACTGTTACCTGAACTCTGGGAACCAGAGGACGTCTGCCCACAGTCTGAAACACACACACATCACCATGGAAACACTCGTTAACTGAGAGCTGACTGGCTGCGGGCCGTGCCATGTGACAGTGCAGTGCATGATGGGTAGACTTACAGAGACCTGTCCTGACAGAACGCTGGGGCTCATGGGAGACGTGACAGAGATGGACGGGCCGACCTTCTGAGAGTCAAAGGAACTAGAACCTGAATGAAGAACATGGAGAGTGAAGCTTCAGACAAACACGTTTCTTTGACACTCGGTGGTTTTTTATTTTACTACAAATAAAAAGTTACAAACATCAGAGTCAGTGAGGACGTGTGTGTTTTTGGTTTTGAACTCACTGGAGTCGAGCTGGATGTGCGAGCCGTCTCCCAGTCTGGAAACATCTCTGAGGGACAAAACCACAAGAAACAATGAGCAGGACGTTCAGGGGTTCTGAGAGAAGAACTTCTGGTTCCCTGCAGATCAAAAGTCAAGTGATCCAAATAACTGTTGTATGTTACCTCACAAGAACTTTACTTCTACAGGTCAACTTATTGCTTCTTTTGTGTTGTTTGTGTTTTATTATTGTGTTTTATCGATGCAGAGCAGGGAAAACACACTTCTTTACATGTGAGACGATACAAAACGTGTAACAGCTGAACTAATAATGTTCGGCTCATGTTCAGGTGTGCTGAACCTGTTTAAAGTCTCTCCAGCTGCATCATTATGGAGTCTGGAGTCTGGAGTTACAGACTTAAACCAAGAAGCCAGAACATTCCTCATTAAATCTGGAGCACCAGCTCATCAGTGTTCTTTTCCACCTTACCAAAGGCTGCAAATGAAACCCAGCCACACTTCTTCTGAAACTTATTCATGAATGAATGAATAATGGATAACTACATATGAATGTTCTTCACATGTTCTGCAAGTGTCCAGTTTGAAACCCATGTTAATCAAAACATTAAAGGACTCTAATAAGATTAAAAAACTTGATTTTTATTTCAAACTGAAGTTAAAACAATTGGAAAAGTTTTTTCAAAATGTACAGCTGCTGAGAAAACAATGTAAACCCTGGATCACGACCTCACGTCTATATTTAATCCTTCAAGATGAACAAGAACTGAAACTGATTCAATATGTAAACCAGAGAGACTGAACTCCTCAAACAAACACCTTAAGTGTCGCTGGAAGCTCCATAAGAACGGAACATAAACGTAAATGTAAATCATTGAAATATCTCGTGAAAATGTGAAGTAGGAGGGTAAATATCCATGTTGGAAAGCATCAGCATCGTCAGTGCAAAAATCTGTTGTGTCTTCTGTCTCAGCAGGTTCAGGGTTTGACCCTCTTCAAGCTGTTTCCAATTATAGTAGTGCCTTCCTATAGCGCCACCTGCAGGGTGGAAAAGTGGAAGGTGGTGGCATGTTGGGTTTTGGGTTGTTGCATGTGGTTTTGGCTCTGAGACGCCTCCTGCTGGCTGACTCTCCCAGCTGCTGAATCTAATGTTACACCCGACACTCGCCTTTGTTTCCTCACTGAGGAGCAACAAAGATGTTTAATGTGCAGGCAAAGCATGCTAACTGCTAACGGCTAACTGCTAACTGCTAACTGTTGGCTGCAGGAACGAGCACGAACGTCTTCATCCACTCCTAAATTCTGACCCAATGAAAACCCAGTGATTTGTTCAAGCTGCTTTGCTGTCGTTAGCACCATGGCTAATATGGATCGACTGTGGACTCGGGCGCTCGAGTATTTCTATTGATGGTCATCCTACTGGTATTTCTGATTGTGGGTTGTTTTTGGCTAATTTACAGTAATTAACTGCTTTGTTTTGTTGTCTGGATGAACTCTTTTTTTTGCAGCTTTGGGATCCTTTCAGTTATGTTTGGCCTCTTCTGTAAAGTCTCTCAGGGGATTTTAATTAAGTTTTAAAAAAGGTTTTAACCCAAAACATCAGATGAAAAGAAAAAAGAAAAAGATTTTAAAAAATTTAAACAAAAAAGTAACTTTTAGAAAAGGTTGGCATCAACAACATTTGTCAGTAAAAGCAGTTGTTGTGTCTAAGAGGGTTTTCGGTCCCTGACGTCAGGAAACACGAAACCGGCAGTAAAGTTTGTTTTTCTCTCTGATTTAAACCACATTTGTAAAAGTTCTCAAAGCGCATCAGTGCTCCTCCCACCGAGTTTGGACTGGTCAGGAAAATCATCTGAACAGATCGATAAAAGGGATCATGTTGGACTCTGAGCTGGTTTGCACTTCATCAGGATCTAAAACACTGAAGCTGCTGTGAAACGGTTCGAGTCGACCCTGCAGGTGTTTCACTGTGAGAGCAGGTTCAATGTGCCGTCTGCTGTTTAGTCTTCTCACAGAAAATGTGACCTTTGACCTCCCGTCACCTTTGACCTACCCGATTGGTCGGGACACCACCAGCTCCACCTGTGGTTCTGGTTTGGACTCCAGGATTATGTTGTACACTTCATTAAATGTGGCTCCTTGAAGAACTCGACCGTTCCACTCCAGAACCTGATCACCTGAGAAAGACACACGAATCAGTGAGAACATCGAGTTCTTGTGGAATGAGCGAGGAACAAAGAATGAACAGACGTTACGGTGAGAACCCAGAGTTAAAGGTTCCTGCCTTCAGGAACCGGCACTCTGAGGTGTGCTCACCTGGTCTCAGGTGTCCCACAGTGTCAGCCAGACTTCCTCTCTTCACCTTTGTGATAAACGCACAGAGACGACCAGACTCCGTCATCTTCCCCCCGACAACCTGAAAACAAGCTGCCCATGAGCAAGGCACTAGACTGGAGGCAGCCTGAGGTCAGAGCGCCTCAACAGGTAAAGAGGAAGAAGAGACCGAAGAAAAAAGATGAAGAGTTTCTCACCTTCAGTCCTAAAAGTGCTCCGGTATCAGCAGGAACCGTCCCATCCTTCATCCTCTTATTTAGCAGAATCCGACCAATCAGACGCTCTCCGTCCTTTGAGGGTTGCCATGTGACTGGTTGCTGATTGGACATAGTGATAAAACATGTGCAGTCACTTAGCAACAGCAATGACAACAAACAAACAGTTCATCCGTCAGCAGACTGAAAACACTCGGCAGGTTTTCTGCTCTCACTCTTCACTGACTCTTGAAGTTCAGCTGCTTTTATTGTTTGACTGACGGTTTTCTGCCGATCAGCTGATTTTTACAGTTGAGCTGACATTTAAACTGCGGGGGGGGCCCTCTGGTGGAGCTTGGAGCCACTGCAGGACGGGTGTGGATGAGTCAATATGATTCATGCTGAAAAACAGATGATCAGGACTTTGCTGATGCTGTGACGTATTTTACTTTACTGATATTCCACTTGGATTTGCAAAATTCAGCCTTTTTTATTGTTTCTTTACGCTAAAGCTGTTACCAACGGATCAAAACTGATTAATGAGGATAATGATGATGACTGCTGATAGAAATCATAATAAAGTTTTCAATGTTTTCTTGCTTTAGTGTCGTTTCAAATCATCTTTATTTGTCATTTTTATATTTTTTAAAATGTTTTTTTCTGTCTTCTTTGCTGATTTCAAACAGTTTCATCTCATCTCAAACACTTCTGGCTCTCAGATTTTGGACTGTGTCACATTTTGGCATCAGAGGTTTGTCACATCGTCATCGTTCATTTAAAAAACAACTCTCGTGAAACTCTGTCGTGTCTCGTTAAACTAAACGCAGTAAAACTTTACGGTGTGATTTTATATTTCAGCTGATCTCAGTCAGATTTAACAGCTGGAGTTTGTGTGTGTGTGTGTGTGTGTGTGTGTGTGTGTGTGTTCCTAATGTGTTCCTGTTCGTCATGGTGTTTCTGCAGGTGTCGATGCCTGAGTCCTCCACCTGCAGCTCGGGCCAATGAGCTTCCTCCTCTGACCCAAACACAGTTAGAGGAAACAGACTGCTTCTCATTGGCCAGTTTGACTTCCCCCTCTACTGTTACTGGGGGGGTGACGGGCTGGGAACAGACAGGTTGGGGTGCTGGTTAAAAGAATGGATGGATGGAGTGGGCGGGGCTTAGTCCTACCATAGACATGTGTGCAGACTCTCCGTGCCAGGAAGCGTGATCCCACCATTGGCCGTCCATGTCTCCTAGCAACCGAACATCCAGGAGGAGACGGAAGAAGTGAAAAGGTGAAACATTCGTCGACACAGTTTTAATCTAAAAGTCACGTAACTTCGGAATAATTCTCTCATTTTTTCTGTTTATTTGATGGTTGCAGCTGTCGCAGGTGACGCACCTGTCTCACTCTCTCTCCTGTTTCCTGTCTGCCTCTTTATAATAACTTTGTAATAAGTTCAAATCTGTGTAAGTGTGTAACATCCAACACGTTAAAAATCCCCACACAGGACATTCAAATCGTATTCAGCAGAACTGACACCTGAGATTTTGTTTTTCGGCCGCATGAAGCCGCTCGAGTCGACGTTTCATCGTCACATTTAACACCCAGAACCAATCAGACGAGCTCGCTTCACTTCAGTCCTCCATGTTTTCTCACTGAGGACTTCTGACACGTCACGTGACCAGGAATCGTTCATTTGAACTGATTATGAGCTGATGCATAACACGTCCAGCTGTTGACAGGGGTCGCTATTTGTGTCTAACTTTCCACTGAACTTCTGACAGGAAGTTTACAGATCGCAGGAAGTGAATCAAAGGCTTGTCATGTTGTCCGCCCTATAAAAAATAAGAGTTTATGTAATTATCGTACTTTTAAAACTACACAAAGTGTTCAGTTTACGGTGTTATAGACAACAACAATAATAACAACAATAATAACAACAATAATAATAATAACGGCACTGTTGTGTCTGTGTTACTTCCTGACAATGACGACTCTTAGCCTTCAGGGTTTTTCTGAACTTTAAACTGTCCCAACATCTCTGTGATCCATCTTCACACACACACTCACACTCACACACACACACACACACACACACACACACACACTGCTGTACTCACAAGTTTGTCTGAACTCCATGACGAAGACGAAAAAGAAAGACAAGGATTCTTTATGTTAAGAAGAGGAGAAGGACAAAGAGAAGGAGGATGAAGAGGAGTAGGTGACCTCCCCCCCCGACCTCCTCACGCTGCCTGCGGGTGCACTGTGCCCTGAGCTCTGTCTGCAGGCTGCAGAGCAGTTCATGCCTGCCTGTAATGAGATTAACTGAGTCTAAACAGAGAGACCATCTTCCTCCTGGTCTGACTTCTTTGCTCGTTGAAAGGCAGCTTCTCTCCTCCTGCAGTTAGAAGATAAAGTTCACGCGTCATCGGCCTGTTGCAGGCCTGTTATTCAGCTGTTGTCAGTCTGAGCTGTGACTCAGTGCGCAGTTACCTTGGAAGTCTATTGGTGATCTGGTTGGTCAAACAGTAGACTGGATGCTGTTGAAAGCTGCTGCATTGTTTGCAACATTGCAGCCTTGATTGCGACCTTCCCTCAAACCTTTGCACCAAGTCAGAGCCGCCAAAATCCAGCAGGTCCCAAAGAAATCCAGCAACCTATTGGGGAATCACCAGAACTCCAGGAGATGCAGTGATGTTCACCAGCCCTCTGCAACAGGTGCACAGACATGTTTTTGTCTCGTTGGTCAACTGTTGCGTTGCCTCCGGCACTTTCTGATCTATTCTTGTACCTCCACAGGAACTCCTGAGACAGGCGGGGTAATCCACACTCTCCTCTTTTAATCCAATTGAATGAGGGAGGAGGCAGTGATTCAGCAGCCCAAACAGCACCAAAGAATCATGAAATGGTGTTCTGTTCTTATCTGGATCTGATCATTAGAAGGGTTCTTCAGGAACCTTCAGGGTTCTCCGTTGCCGGCCGGTCAGGTGTGAGGCTCTGTTGAACATTTCTCCTGCTTCTTGTTCCCTGTAGGTGTCTACAGGACAGCAGCAGCAAAGACTCTGAGCTGTTCTGTCACCTTCAGACCTGAGGGGAGGGGCCAAGAGCCCTCTGAGCCAATCAGAGTTCATAATCTCTGACCAGGTGACTTTTGGTCCAATGACACGGAGCCACCAGATTAACTCGACAGCATGACGACTGATTTCCTGTCAACTTACAGCCTCTTTGACACGTTTGACAACATTCGCTGTATTTAGTGACGTAGAGCAGAAGGAACGCCAGACAGCAGGAAGAAACCCCTGAAGAAGAGTGAAGAAAGACTCAGGTACAGCAGGAGGAACCCCAGGACCCCCCAGGACCGAGGCAGCACTCATCAAAGAGCTGAAGAACAAAGCAGAACCCTACGACACAGTGACACAGCTCTTCTTCATCATGTAGAACATCTGCACAACCAAACTTCTGCAGAACCCTGAGAAACAGCAGAGGAACTCTCTGAACGTTTGAAGGCCTCATGAAAGAAGATTAAACACAACAGGACAAAAGAACAAAATCTGAATATCAGAGAAACTGAAGCTGCCTTCACACAGCAGCTTCGATCACGACTTTTTCAAGATGTTTTAATGTAACTTTCATTTTATCTTTTAAAATGTGACCAAGATTCATCGTGAACTCTGAACCACAACAAGACGCCAGGCAGAACGCCATCAGAGGAAGTACAGAAGCAAAGCCGACGGTGAGGACCGGTGTGTGTGTGTGTGTGAGTGTGTGTGTGTGTGTGTGTGTGTGTGTGTGTGTGTGTGGAGGCGGAGCAGTGTTGGGATCATAAAATCGGCTTCAGAGAAACAGATTTGATCCAAACGTTCAGGATTTTGATGGCTGCTTGTGACTCGGTCAGATTCGGCGGCTCGCCGTCGTCTTTGGCACCACAAAGTCCTGTTTGCTCGACCATCCGTGAGTTTGACAAGGCCGTGTGTCACGACCGCATGCCTGACTGCATCAGGAGATGACACGGAGACGATGTGACAGTCACGTGATACGGATCACATGACTGTTCAGACCGAAGTCACAATCCAAAAAATCAGATCTGAGTCTGCAGCAGAACCATGCAGAGCAACTTGAGGCAGCAGAGCGATAAGACCATACCAGAGTGTATCGGTGACAGATCCGTCACTGATTCCATAAAAAAGCAGTTTGACAGAAAGTTTGATAGTTTGACATTTTAAAAAAATGAGCATGAAAAACAGGAGCTTCTTCTCCCCGGCCCATAAACGGCCGATCACGTCAAATTAAACGGATACGAGTGATACGACACGAAAACAGCCAATCATGTAACAGGAAACCTGAGGGAGCACCCGCCCACCTCATCAACTGCCAAACTGGCAACCCACCAACCCCCCAACTCACCACCCCCCCCCCCCCCAGCCCCCCAGTTCGGTTGTACTTTGGGTTGTTTGCGTCTGACTGAAAGCAGAAGCGCTGCTGTCTGAAGGTTTTGTAAGAAACCGACTGACGAACAGCAGAAACACTAAAAACCTGTTTTATCGTCTGTTTGCCTCGAAAATAAGAAAGTTCAGAATAAAGAAGTTATATGAAGCTTTTACATGATGTTTTTAAAATTTAGTGTCAAAGCAGTTTACTAAAAACGATCAATAACTATCGATATCATCTGATATGGATTTTTTTATAGTGATATAAAACATTTCGCCCAGCTCTACGTGGAGCTAAACAGAACCACTTAGAACCACTTAGAACCTGAGATTCACAAGAACGGAAGAAGAACTGAAGAAGAAGCGGGAGTGAAGCCTGGCATGATGGAAGAAGCACCACAGACACGTGGAGTCGACAGAGCGACAAAAACAGAACCCGAACCAGACAAAAACGGACGAGCAAAGGAACCTTAGAAACACCATCAGAACCGTTCTGAACATGAAGAACTGAAGCTGAAGCTCCTTAAAAAACAGATCTGAGGTTTTTCAGTAGTTTGAGTGGATCTGCACCGAGAGGCAGACAGTTTGTTTGGTCCTCAGTGTTCTCGTTGGAGCCCTCTAGAGTCTGTCGAAGGAAGTGCAGGGTGAACCTGCTCAGTGTGGAGGTGAACACACAGTTTACCTGTAAGAAGATTATCTCTCTGAGCTAATTACTGTCGAGAGAGAGAGAACACAAACTCAATGTCTCTCCATCTCCGCTGTCACTTTCCTCTTCCTGTTTCCTCTCAGAACCTCCACAACTTTTAATATTTACTGAATGTCGAGTCGAACTCAAAGCTGCACCGACGAACATTTGGCACAGAAAAACACCAAAACCTGCCTTCATTTAATTATCACACTGAAGTAACTACGACTGAAAAATCACCTTAATGACATTTCTTCATTATATAAGTCTATTACAATATGACTTTCGCACAAAAATCATCTGCATTACGAGGAACTCAACCAAAAGTCTCTGTGGTTGTGATGAAATATTCAAATATTTGACACAAATCTGAAACTCACATCCGAACTTCTGCAAAGAGGCTTGAAACTCAGAGAATAAAGCTGTTTCTGTCTCCGTCTGTTACGGTTTTATCACTGATTCATGATCGTACGAGCACCTTGTCTGGACAATAATCAGGTTTCAGTGGGTTTTTATTTGTGTATTTTCATTTAGTGGTTTAAAGGGGGGGGGGGGGTCCTGCCTCTGTGGATGCACCTGAGCTTTCTGCTTTCTGATTGGTTAGAAGGTTTTTGAGAGTTCTTCCTCTGACCTGAAGAACTAAAGGCCAAAAGAAAACCTCTGATTCTGGTCACATGACCCTGTGGGGGCTTTTTACTGGCTAAAGTGATCGATCAGAGCGTGATGAGCGTCGTTCGGTCAGAGGAGGGTCAGTTTCTTTTTTCTGTCGGTAACGAGATTGTATCGGTGTCACACGTGTATAACAAGTGAAACAACAAACACCAAAAACCTTAAGTTAGCATTTAGCATGAAACGGGTTTACACAGCTGTTAGCATGTAGCTGTAGCTTCGTACAGTTAGCAGTGAACATGTGGTCACTTACTGTCTTGCTCGTCACAGCTGGTGTATTCAGGCGTGGTCGCTAGCTCCTCCTCCGAGCTGCTGAAGCTGCCAATCACGTGCATCTTTGCTACAGTCCGCACTCTCTGTGCTGCACTGTCATAGGCCGGCTTCCTCTTGAGGGCGGAGCTTGGGTCCAGGTGTTGCTGAGGTAACGGACTGTGCCGTGGAGATGTGGAGCTAATGTGATTGGCCACCCGTTCAACAGACAACGACCTCTGACCCCCGGATCTGACCAATCCCTGGAGCCGATTCTGACGGAGAACTGTGAGGGAAACATCAAGTGCTCTTCTTGTTAGCAGGTGACGATGAGTTTCCGAGATGAAGCACTAAAGCCGAGTTCAGACCGAAGAAACGACGAGAGGAGCTGAAACCTGAACGACTCGGTTTTTTAGACCGAAGACAAAAGCTGCCGGACTTTCCGGCTTCTTTGGACGCAGCCTCAAATAAGCTGTAACATCTTTAAATATATAAGCTGCTAGCATTTCTAGTGTGTGTGTGTGTGTGTGCGTGTGTGTGTGTGTGTCAGTGGTGTTTGGTTGAGTGGAAGAGCAGCTGAGTAAATGTGAGCAGAACAGACAAGAGATGGGAAGTTTTGAGGTTTCGCTTGTTCCTCAGACTGAAGGATTCTCTTCCTCCTCGTCCAGCTCACATTTTCTAACTATCTCGACCAGCTGACTTTGCTCCAAGCTGATTGGCTGTAACAGAGGCCACCGGCAGCCATCTTGAACCAGCCTGAGACAGGTCGGTTCACGCTGCTGCAGCATTTTACTGCAACGTTCAAAGACGGTTTGGTTTTGTCTGAATCTCCGGTCTGAACTGAAAAGCAGAGTGCTCGTCCAGGTGAGTTCTACCTGTGTGTCTCTGGGTCAAGTGGTCCTGCTCTGCGGTTGCCAAGGAGACGTCGCTGTGGCGGCGTTGGTGGCGGACTTTGCCGACCTGAGCCAACATCCTCATGGCCTCCTCGCTCGGCTGCGGCTTCACCGGGTAGCGAGCCAGGTTCGGGTCACTACGGTACCGAGTCTGGAACTCCTCCTCCTGCTGCCTCCGCCGCTCCCGCTCATCCTGAACCTGGTCCAGATGGTGGTCCTGAACCAGGAGAGGAGTCCAACACCATCACCATCATCGTTCCTACGAACCAGCCTGTCAGTGTACACTAGCACCCCCTACAGGCTGCAAAGTTTATTACAGCCACCTTTAAAACAAATATCATTCGTTTATTTTTATCGTCTGTAAATAAATAAATGACTGCATGAAGGCTAAACTTGTTCCTTTTTCTCCTGATGGTGGCGCCAGAGGGAACATCATGGAGTCATTAAACTGTAAAGAGATCAGAGACTTTGTTTTCTAAAATCTCACTGATGAAATGATATTTGTCAAAACTCTTCATCCATCATCATTATCACGACTTCGTCATCAGTCAAACAAAAAGGGCAAAATAAAATTACAAATTTGATTTAGAAAAAAAATTAATGCAACAAGTTTATGAAAAAAACAAATCCTTTTTTTTCTTAATTTATTTTGAATTTAAGTGTCTATTTATTCAGTTCTTATTTTTCTTCTGACTTTGGTTCATTAAAGTTTATTTTATTTGTTATTTCTGCTTCTTTACTCAGTTTTTTTTAATTGTTATTATTGTTTAGATGAACGGCAAATAAAAACTTTGTGCAGAAATGAAAAGAAACCAAATCAGAGTTAAAACAGAATTACAGAGAATAAATAAATCTCCATGGCAGGTTTGAAGCAATCCAAACATGCTTTTTGCCGTTTCTTGGGGCAGATTCATGTTCGTAATCAGTTCCTGGCTGATCTGTTTCTGTCAAAGAGGCTTCTGGGTGTTTCGCTGCTGAAAGTGTTGCAGGTGATTCAGGATGAAAGAAAGTTCAGTCTGAGTTGATCAAACATAAAAAGCTGAAATCGGTTGCTGTGGTTGTGAAGACGCCTCCACGCTCGCTGTCACGGCTCTGCTGATCTCAAACAAACATTATTGATCCAGAGAAACAAGCAGAAACAGAAACAATCACCGGACCAAAAACACCTTTTAGCTGTCAGACGTCTCAGCTGACGCTCTCAAAGTTAAAATTAGTTTCATTTTGTGAACTTTCTTTTGGTTCTTTTGGTTCTCACATGTAGAGGACTTCGTGTTGGATATCAGCATCAAGTTACTGCGGACGTTTTGTTTTACAACCTTGGGTCGTAAAGGGCAGGAGATCAGTCTTGTTTTTTTGTAAATAAACTCTACCTGTTGTACCCACTCACCTGTGAGTGCCAGCGACCTCGTCCGTCTCTGATTGGTCGTCTTCGACTACGCGGCTCATCCTCCCCATTACCATGGTAGCCATGTGGTGAGCGGAGGCGGCGGTCAGGACCATGATCGGACGGCGAGCGAGGCATCCTGCCCCCCCAACCATCATAACGTGTCCCAGTGGGGCTCAGCTTCCTGTCAATGACACGTGATCGACCAATCAAAGAGGAGGAAGGAGATTTAAAACATTACAGGCCGAAACAACCTGAAATCTGGTTCTGCTCAGAACCTGAACTTGAAGAACCTCTGGAGTCTGAGAAGTTCTCCTTCGGACCGACGTCATTAAAAGAGGAGGTCATTATTTCAAATTTAGTCTCTTTGAGTCTGTGTGTTAGCCTGTGTGTGTTAGCCTGTGTGTGTTAGTCTGTGTTAGCCTGTGTGTGTTAGCCTGTTTTAGCCTGTGAGTGTTAGCTTGTGTAAGCCTGTGAGCGTGTTAGCCTGTGTGTGTGTTAGCCTGTGAGTGTTAGCTTGTGTTAGCATGTGTATGTTAGCTTGTGTGTGTTAGCTTGTGTTAGCCTGTGTATGTTAGCCTGTGTTAGCCTGTGTATGTTAGCCTGGACTCTGTGTGTTATAAGACATTACAGATAGATAAAAACTTGTTGTTAGCACAGAAAACGATGAGTCTGACTCACCTGTGAAGCTCAGAATGCATCGCTTGTTCCCATTGGCTGATTGTTGAGCTTCATCACAGAGCTGCGCTCATGTAAAACTCACTGAAGCCTCTATTATTTATGTCTAAGCCTCTGGTGAAGCTAATATTTTCAAAGTCTTATATGTGTTTTAGTTATGAAATCGTGCAGGAGAGACGTCACATGATCTCAGTCAGAGAGGGAGAACGTTGTCATGAGAACATGGCCGTCTCCTCTTAATTAGAAAAATACATTTTCATTTCATAGTTTGTAAAAAACTTTACTGCAACTGAAGCTGCTTCAATTCAAACGAGTGTGAATTCATGAAGTGACGTGAGGACACGAAATAAAGTTCAAACATGAAGTCACATGAAGAGCCGTCAGCTGAAGCTCATAATGGATGTAACACAGATCGTTCTTCTGTTTTAAAAACATTTATATATTCTATAGAATATACGTTTGTATTTCTTTCTGGAGCTTTCACAGCTTCCACAGCTGAGACACGACGGAGAAAGAGTTCAGAAAAGGAAAAGTAGCAGCATTAGAAAATAATAAAAGAATAGAAATTAAATGTCCTCGTGATGCGGAGTGACAGATGTTTTATCTCTGAATGCAGCTGGTCAAAGCCAAATTTACTTTAAGTACTTTTATAATTTAACTGGTCTGAATCTTGAAACTACAGATCGTGCTGCAACATTTAGAGTCAAACAGAAATACTCAAGTACTCAAGTAGCAGTGCAGGTTCAGTAAATGTACTCAGTTACTATCAAACAGATAATAAATGAAAACCCGACTGAATAAAAAATGAAGAGTTTCTTACAGTTTGTCTGTCGGTTGTATGAAGCTTCACAGCGACCACACACACACACACACTCACTCACACACTCAGCAGGTATTATAACTGGAATCTAGATCATAATTGAGGCCCCGCCCACTTCCACCCCCCACACACACCTCAGACTGTTGTTGTTAGCCCGTGTTTGCTAGCCAGCATGTGTATGTGTGTTAGCATGTGTGTGTCAGCCTGTGTGTGTGTTTGTTAGCCTGTGTGTGTGTGTTTGTCAGCCTGTGTGTTTGCTAACCTGTGTTTTTTACAGCCTGTGTGTTTGTAACCTAATGTGTGCGTGTTAGCTTGTGTTTGTTAGCCTGTGTGTGTGCGTGTTAGCTTGTGTGTGTGTGTTAGCCTGTGTATTTGTTACCATCAGTGCGTGTTAGCCTGTGTGTGTTAGCCTGTGTGTGTGTTAGCGTGTTGCTGTATTAGGCAGTAATCCTCTCTGAGCTGCAGGATTATTCATCTGTTAATCTGATTACAGCAGGATGGGGGGGGGGGCTTCACACAGACAGTCGGTAATTAACAACAAACCAAACTAATTGAAACTAATTGAAACTAATTGAAACTAATTAACGATGCGACACAGAGAGGACATGAAGCAAAGAACGAAGTTTCATTGGTTCGTTCCATTTTCAAGCTGCTGCCTCTGATTGGTCCGTTTTCGTCTGATCTTTGTTGTCATGTTTCGTTTTTTTCCAGAACTTTCAGCCAACGTCTAGCGGCTGTCCTCATGGAGATGCTCCACTGGTCATCACATGACCTCAGTTTGTTATTCCAGTCATGTGATCAGATGTGGTAACCATGACGACTGGACGAAGGCTGAAAGTTCTGGAGACAAAACGAGTGAATGTGTAACTTGACTTCTCAGTTCTGCCGGTTGTACTGACCACTCGGCAGTGCCGTTGTTCAGGGGCCCCGTGGCCCCTGGTGGCCCCGCGGCCCCTGGCGGCCCCTGCATTGGTGCGCGTGGAACCCCCTTTGAGCCGTAAAAGCCTCCCGACTGAGTGAGAATGTCCTGTTTCCTCCTGCAGACGTTACAAACCCACATGACCTGAAGACACACAGAAAGACTCTGATGACTTCTTTATCTAAAATATGGGCTCAGACTATAAATACAATCAGATAAATGTTCTGTTTTTGTGTTTAGAATTTGAAATTTCAATATTTATATGTAGAAACAAAGGACTGATGACATTTTGTTTTCCATATGTCTGATACTGATCAGATTTATTGATGCTGGCGGCGGTTCAGGTTCATTCCTGCTGACTCATCCTGTCATCGACGACCTCCTTCATTAATTCTAACAAAAACAGAGTAGACACACCCCCACACACCTTATTGGCTCTCAGAGGGACACGCCCCCCACAGCGGGCGCAGAAGTGGCTCTGACAGTAGCAGCAGGTTCGGCCGCAACCGTCAGCAAACTTTGTCTTGTGACAGACGCCGCAGGTGGGAGACTCCGCCCTCGCTGTGTGGGTCGCCTGAGGCTCCTCCCCCAGTTTCCTCACCTGGTCTTTATACAGCTCAAACTGCTGATGTAATTTCCTGTGGAGAGGTCAGAGGTCACAGGATGACATCATCAACACTATCCAATCAAAGAGTCAGCTGTCAGGCCATGTGACATGATGTGACCCGTGAGTCCGGAACCGACGGATAAAGAACCGAGTCGAAGTCCAGAACGTCCATCAGCTTCTGTTTCACTTCATGTTTCCTGTTTGTGGGTCAAAGGTCAAAACAAACACAGCAGCAAAGTGTGCGGACGTGCAGAGGAGCCTGAACAAACACCTGGACGTGCTTTCATAAACCGTCCAATCAGAGGTCAGGGATTCGTGTGAAGCAGTTTAGTGTTTCAAGTTGCTGTTTGTTCAAACTGTGAAAACTTACAAATCAGAGCAAAGAGGCAGCAGAATCACTGAGAATCATCCTGCCAGGAGGTTTTCAGTATCAAAGTAATCCAGTATCAAAGTAATCTATTAACAAGGTAATCTAGTAGTTGCTATCTGGACATCAGAATAAACTGAAGCTGCTGACCGCTGGTTCAGCCGCTGTTACAGAATTACACTTTCTGAATGCAAGAAAGTCAAAGTTCATTTAAATCATCTTTGGATCCAGGAAAACCCCCTGGAATTCACTGTGGAATCCAGATTTTCCAGGATAATCTAAACTGACCTCAAGGCAAGATATGTGGGTAATCTCCAGGACTTCCAGGATGGCTGTGTTTGTTTTAAAATAAAACCAGGCAGAAGTTAGTTTAGCCTCTTCTCCAGGACTTCTTCATTCCTGGAAGGCCATGTTAAGGCTTTCCAGGTCTTCCAGGATGTCCAAGCTCCTCTGTAGATCAGGACACTGATGACTCGAATTCCGTGTGAATAAAGTCCTGAAAATATCACTTATTTCTCTTTTTGAACAGTTTAGTCATCCTTGAAAACCTGGAAACTTCAATTCTCCAGGTACGGAACAAATTGAGGCTGAATTGAGGCTGAACACAGGAAGTACAGTGTTTCCATGGAAACACTGTACTTCCTGTTCACATTCCTCGCGCATCAACGACAAAGTCGCACACGGCCGAGGATTTTCTCCCTTAAATTAACCATAATGTCAATAATCATTAAAATGTTACATTTGTCTTCTTTGTTTTTACTCACGTCTGCGACTCATCGTCTGTGGGACTTTTAGCCTGCAGAACTTCAGACACGTTGGCTGCAACGTTATTGACCAACTGACTGAACCCGGAGAACGGATTCCACCTGTCCAGGTAACACAGACAGTCAGCTGACAGGAAGTTGAAACAGGAAGCAGGGCGAAGTTTGATGAGGTTTCCAATTGGAAAGTGGGAAGTATTTCTAAGAGGTTCAGAGGAGGCAGTTTGTGGTCACCGGGGGGGGGGGGACAGGAAACACTTAGTGGTCGCAGTTTGGGAAGCAGGAAGTAGTTTAGGTGTGCCAAGGACAGGTGCACACTGGGAGGTGATGTTTTGACTGGAGTACTTACGAGGCTGACGGAGGTTTCACTTCCTCCTGTTCCCTGTAGGATGATGATGGTGATGATGATGGTGATGAAGATGAAGATGATGATGATGATGATGAAGATAATGATGATGATGATGATGATGGTGATGATGATGAAGATGATGGTGAAGATGAAGATGATGGTGATAAAATAAATAATGTCAGAACAGAAATAACAAAAAAACTTTACCAAGAAAAGGAAACAAGCTGATGATCAAACAAACTGATCAGTGATCAGTTTGTTTATAACTAAAAATCAATCAGTAAAACTAATAAGTTTGTTGTCTGAACTTCTGATTGGACGATGAAAAAAACTGGTGATTACTTAACGCACCAACACACACACACACTCACACACACACACACACACACACACACACACACACACTCACACA
>JAPZDV010000008.1:126827-140590 GCA_029814665.1 Acanthurus lineatus
CCCCCCCACCCCCCCCCCCCCCCCCCCCCCCCCCCCCCCCCCCCCCCGCCCCCCCCCCCCCCCCCCCCCCCAGCTGCATCACGAGCTTCGTCTCGTCGCCCTGGAGGCGGCTTGGAGACGCAGTCTGAGTTACCATGGCAACATGCCTCACATCAAACGTGTCCACCTTCCGTAGTTCAGGTGAATCAGATAGTTACTGAAATAACAAAGTAATCTGTGAAGTTACCTGGACGAGCAGTTACCCGCCTCAAACAAAGGGACACTGAGGCGGCCACCAACTCCACCCAGGTGACTCCACCCAGGTGACTCCACCCAGGTGAATCCACCCGAGCTGGTGGACATGACAGGAGGCGGGGCTTGCAGCATGTGACCGGTGACTCCATGGCGACGTGAGCCGCAGCAGATTCTGAACAGAAGACATTCGATCGTTTCAACAAAAGTTAAACACGTTGTTGAGGCTGAAAGCGACAGAAGAGAAACATGACGGAGTGAAAGACTTTTAATATCAGAGCCACAAACACAACGAAGCTCCGGTTCAACGCAGAAAACAAACGTCTCAGCTGATGCGTCGCAGCCGCCGCGTGGCAGCGTGGCGAGCCACATCCTGTTCCATAAAAACACGATTTCATGAGTCACAGAGCAGAAAAATTCATCCACACGATGTTTCTCCAGACTTTTCTGACTGGTGACAGACATTCTCTCATCTCACATGTGTTTTGTGTTTTTTTTTTTTTGGGGGGGGGCACAGCATCCTGCTTGAATGGCAGCTCAGATGGCTGCCAACAGTTTTTTCTTTCTCTGATTATTGACTCACATCAACATGAAAGATTATTTTAGACTCTGTGGTTTCTGATGAAAGTTAAACTTGATTTCAGACCCACAGTGACAAAGAGTCCAACACCTGGTCCCATGTGCCCCCCCGTTACCTGGACAAATAACACTTAAAGATCTATTTAAAGCCCCGCTTCATCATATCATGTTAGAAAATAAAATATGTGTATATATTTTTACACACACACACACACTCAGTGGTCAGCAGACTTGCAGTCAGTGACTCTGAGGTTTTGCAGTTTCTCTCCGCTGGTCTCCAGTCAGATCTGAGCTGCTCTCAGCTTCACTTCCTGCTTCCTGTGACTGCGTCGTGTTACTCGCCGTGTGTTGCGTCATGTGTCGCTTCATGTTTGAGACCTGCGTGAAGCTTTTCCCACAGACGGAGCAGCTGAACGGTTTCTCTCGAGTCTCTCCGCTGTGTTGAGCCATGTGTCGTTTCAGGTTTCCTCCTTGTGTGAATCTCAAGCTGCAGACGGAGCAACCGAACGGTTTCTCTCCAGAGTGAGTTCTCAGGTGTTTCTTCAGAGCGCCGCTCGCGGTGAAACCTTTACCACAAACAGAGCAACCGAACGGTTTCTCTCCGGTGTGAATCCTCATGTGAGCCTTCAGATTGTGTTTGTGATTGAATTTGTTTCCACACTGACGGCAGCAAAACGGTTTCTGACCGGGTTCGGCCTCTGCGTTCTCTTCACTGTGGCTCTCGCTCAGCTCCAGCTGATCGCTCCCACATTTGTGTCGTCTGAAGCCCGAAAGCCAAGTGAACCTTTTATCACAAATGCTGCAGCTGAACTGTTTCTCTCCTGTGTGCACGGCTATATGTTGAGTCATGTGAACCTTCTGTGTAAAACCTTTGCTACAAAACGGACAACTGAAAGGTCGCTCGCCCGTGTGAAGTCTCTCGTGGGTCTTTAAATTTACCATTCGGCCAAATCTCTTCCCGCACTGCGAGCAGCTGAAGGGTTTCTCCCCCGTGTGGCTCATCATGTGGCCCAGCAGCGACCTCTTGCAGCCGAAGGTTTTGCCGCAGTCGCTGCAGCTGAACGGCCTCTCTCCCGTGTGAATCCTCTCGTGGGTCTGCAGATGCTCCTTGCGGCCAAATGTTTTCCCACATTCAGAGCAGCTGAACGTTTTCTTGCTCGTGTTGGATCCTTGATCAGAGACTTTCGCTGAGTTTAGACCTGACAGAAGCTTGCTGGTCTCCATCGGGTCATCCTGACTGTTTTCAACCTTAAAGTGTTCAGGTTTGTCATCAGGTTGTAAAAGTCTGTGTGGATCTGAGTTCCTGGCTGGTTCTGGTCCTCCACAGTCCTCTCCAGCAGCTTCTCTTCTCATCTGTTCAGTCTGTGTTTGATGAAGCTGTGATGTCTGAGGTTTCTCTTCATCATCATCATCTTCACTCTTCACAGGAACAGGAGTGAACATGAACTTGGAGACATCAGCCTCCTCCAGCTGGTGGAGCTGCTCTCCATCCTGACTGCTCCACAGCTCCTGAGACTCTGAGGACTCGCCGGCACACTTGTGTCTTTTGAGCTGATAGAGCCACGTGAATCTCTTGTCACAGGCGCTGCAGCTGAATCGGTTCTCCTTCGTGTGGACGGACATGTGCTGCGTCAGATGTCCTCCATGTTTGAAGCGTTTGCCGCAGACCGAGCAGCTGAACGGTCTCTCCCCGGTGTGAATCCTCATGTGAATGTTCAGGTTGTCCTTGCGGCTGAAGTGTTTTCCACACTCGCAGCAGCTGAAGGACTTCTCGGCGGCCTCGGCCTCTCCGGCCTCCTCGCTTTGACTCTGCTGAAGCTGTGAAGACTCACAAACACACTGGTGGCTCTTGAGCTGAGTGTACCAGGTGAACCTCTGGTCACAGAAACGGCAGCTGAAGCGTTTCTCCCCGGTGTGGACGGACATGTGGTACGTCAGATTCACCTTCTGAGTGAAACTTTTGCCACAGAACAGACAGCTGAACGGTTTCTCTCCGGTGTGCGTCCTCATGTGGATCTTCAGATGCGGGCTGCGGCCGAACACTTTGCCGCACTCGGAGCAGCTGTACGTTTTCTTCACCGCTCTGCATCTCAAACCGCTGACGGGGACTTCGATGATGTTCAGAGAGTTTAAGACCGACCGAGGTTCTCTGCTCGCCGTCCGCTCGTCGCTGACTTCTGTCTTCAGTTCGGAGGAGCTGGAAGTTCTGTTGTCAGAACCAGGTCGTGAAAGTCCACCTGGATCTGAATTCCTGAAGCCTCCATCCTGACTGCTCCACAGCTCCTCCTGCTCCTCTTTAACGTGGGGGGGCTCTGGCTCCTCCTGGTCCAGCAGGGGGGAGGCTGACTGAACCTCTTCTTGTTCTCGCTGTTGGACGTCTGCAGGAATCAAACACAAAGACACGAGTGCGACGGGTTAGTTCAGAGTTAGCTGCATTTGTTCTGGACTCGATTTGAATGTGAAAAACCAGAATCGTCAGATCTTCAGTTTAACTTCTCGACGCTCGGTGAGGAACCGAACCTCCAGAAGACGACGGTGCTGCTGAAAACTGCGGCTCTGTTCGTCTGTGAACACACCACGGCTGTTCAGCGGCCTCGAAGCCGTTAAAAAAGTGATAAATAAACACGTTTATGTTTCCTACCTGAACCTTCATCATCATCATCTTCACTCTTCACAGGAACAGGAGTGAACGTGAACTTGCTGACATCAGCCTCCTCCAGCTGGTGGAGCTGCTCTCCATCCTGACTGCTCCACAGCTCCTCCTGCTCCTCTTTAATGTGGGGGGGCTCTGGGTCCTCCTGGTCCAGCAGGGGGCTCCACTCCTGCTGATGGTCAGGGGGAACCTCCTCTTTCCTCACCAGCAGCTGGACGTCTGCAGGAAACACTGAAAAACAAAGACACATCAGGAAAAAAGCTGTTTCAAGCTGCTGTGATGAAAAACTTGTTTCATTTGTTTGTTTGTTTGTTTGTTTATTTGTTTGTTTGTTTGTTTGTTTGTTTAACAGGAACGACAGAAAGTCAATGACGTCCCAGAATTCACTGGGCTGCAAATCATCCACAGAATCATCAACAGAAACCAGATTATTCCATCATTTAAGGCTGAAACTGATCGAATGGTTTCATGGTTTCTTGAAACACTCGAGCGAACCCGTTCAGCCTCAACACTGGCCAATCAGACGAGGATGAGATCAGGATCCTGTGATTTCTGTGATTACATGAGACGTTCATGTGATCCATCAACACCAATAACCTCAACTTCTCTCAGTTTAAATCTACAGGTTCCAGCTGAGACAAGAGACAGAGAGAGACTGACAGACAGACAGACAGACAGAGAGAGACAGACAGAGAAACGTGAGCTTCTGTCGCAGGTTTCTGATCCACATCGACTCCTCTGCTGTTCGTGTTCACATGCAGAACTCCGATCATCTGTAGCAGATTAGAGACGAACATGGAGACGCTGTCTGTCTGTCTGTCTGTCTGACTGTCTGTCTGTCTGTCAGATTAACAAGCTTCATCTGATGTCATTATGTGCACGAGCTCACACAGACAGAAAAAAAGGTCGAATTGCTTTTATTTATTGGTTTGTATATTGAAACTGTTGATGACAGTAATGGCCAAATTATTATTAGTATTATTATTATTATTAATAATGATAATAATGATGAGGTCTCACTCGTCCACAGCTGAGGAACATAGAAGCAGAACAGATGTTTTGACAGCACAGAAAACTACAGGTTCCATAATGCTTTGCTGACGCTGCTTTGGCAAAGGTTCATGGGAGTTGTTGTTTTTATTTTTGTTTAGATAAATGAACTCAAACTGTCCTGTTTCACGCTGTGGGAAGTGAATATGAGTCTTTCTCAGACTGTGAATCAGATCACAGTGAAGATCAGTAAAAGAATAAAACTGTCTGCCTTCTGGTGCTAGCTAACATTAGCATGTGTGCTATCTGGGGGTCCGGCGGGCGCAGCGAGCAGCACTGACCGGCTCTGTGCAGCCTGACTTCGGGCTTCAGCACGGCATCCAGCAGCCTCCTCTGGCGGCAGATCTCCCTCTCTGACCGCTCCACGCGCTGCTCGTACTCCGCCACGGTTTCCTCCAACAGACCGACGATCTCCTCCGCAGCCGCCGCCAGCCGCTCGGTGAGCAGCGCTCTCAGCGCCGGGACTTCAGCCGCTCCCGCCGCTTCCTCCAGCCGCAGCAGGAAGTCTTCGGCGGCGGCGCTGATCCGCTCGCGTACCGACACCCGCAGCAGCTGCACGGCGCACATTATCCCGCTTTTCTGCGAACAAAGAGAGGCAGCGAGGACGTAAACACACTCACACACACTCACACACACACACACGGAGTTCCGCGTCGACGACGGTTCGCTCTTCGGTGAGCGAAGCGGTACGACGAACAGCGAACCCTGGCGGAAAGGAGGGAGAACATACAGGTTCAAACTCAAGTCGAAGTAGAGAGGAAGTTTGTGTCCTGTGACAGTCGGTCGGCTGCTGGTCGGTTCACCTGCTGATGAGCCTGAACTGTGACTGTGAGCCTCGTTTCAGAACCAGAATCAGAATCAGAATCAGAATCAGAATCAGAATCAGAATCAGAATCAGATCTCTTAACGTTTCTACAGAAACCGTCAGAGAAACGCTTCTTCAGTCTGAGACAGAAACACATCACGGTGCTGCAGAAACCTGAGCTGAACTTTCCCCTCAAACCTCATGAAGAAGCTGAAATCATTCACATTCAAACAGGAAACAGTTTTCAGCATCTGTCAGACTGTCGTGACGTCACAGCTGGACAGATGTTCTTTTAATAATCCATCACGTTAACAAACAGATCACAAACACAACCGCTGTTTGTTCTTTTAATCATCAATTTAAATGATCAATAATCAATAAAAAAATAGAGTTTCTGCAGAAATCTGATCTGCTGGTGAAGACGAACGCTTCCTGAAGGTTCAGTCACAAAGTTTCACTGTTTGGTGATAAAAGCTTCATCGTTTGCTGAAGTTTTCACTGAAGTGTTTATCAGAGAGGAGGAGGCATCTCACACTTTAAAAACACAATTTATTCATCAGATCTGTGTGAGAAAACAAAGAAATAATTGTTTAAAAAATGAAATAAAACTTTTGAAAAACAGGTAACTGTTTTTTCTCCTTCAGCATTTTAATGTAGAAGTTTTAGATTTGAGGAAACGAAGAAGTTGGATGAAGATCAGATTGTTTGTGTTTGTGAGAAATAAACTTGCAGAGGAAACTTTTCTGAACACGTGACGTCTCTTTCTGCTACATTCGTGTTTTTGCTGATTTCTGTTGATTCTCTGAAGGAGACGCCGACACTCAGCCTGCTTCAGATTAGAAGACGTCTCAGTGTCTCAGACGTCTTGTGGGAAACCGGCTAGAAAAACCAGAACAGAACCGGTTCTCTTCGTAACCTGGATCTCAAAGGATGGGGGTGTTCAGGTTCATGGAAGCAGGTCGGTCATGTGACAGTTTGACCAACTTCCTTTTACCAAAAAACCCCCAACAATTCAGAGACGACAGGGAGAAACTCGAGGAGAGTTTCCCTGATTCATCAGAGGCAAGAACATCTGGAGCTTCACGTCCTGAAACAAAGGCAGAAGGTCCACATGGCAGCAACAACTGGGACCAATTCATTAGTTTTGATGTTCCTGCTGTGAAAAGCAGAAGTTACTGTGAAGTTTCTTGTTTGTCTGGAAAAGATCCTTTAATGGAAATCAACACGTTTTGGGCACCGATTAGTGAGAAACGGGTTTTACAGAAAAGTGAAAAATAAAAAAGGCTTTTGTGTTTCCGAAGTGTTCTGACTCAGAGAGATGATTGTGACTCCCCGTGACTCTCTGCGTCTCTGCAGATGTTTCGGATCAAACATCGTGTGATGAGCAGCCTCAGTTCCCTGCAGGTCACAGCTGGATGAAGTCAGCGTGAACTCCTTCCTGCTGCTTCAGGTTCGGCGTCGCTGCCGGATCTTTGGCGGCCCGCTCTGCCATGTGGACCTTCATGTGCGAGTGCACCGAGCGCTTCTCCTGGTAGCTCTTCCCGCACTCCTGGCAGCTGTACGGTTTCTCCCCGGTGTGCGTCAGCATGTGTCTCTTCAGGTCGATCTTCTGGACGAAGCCCTTGCTGCACAGCTGACAACTGAATGGTTTCTCCTTCTTGTGGAACCTCTCGTGCGTCTCCAGCGAGATCTTCTGGCGAAACCTCTTCCCGCAGAGGCTGCAGATGAACGGCTTCTCCCCCGTGTGGATCCTCATGTGGGAGTCCAGGTTGCCGATCTGCCGGAAGTTTTTCCCACAGACCCTGCACGTGTACGGTTTCTCCCCGGTGTGGATCCTCTTGTGCACGTCCAGATGCTGGCTCATGGTGAACTTTTTGCCGCAGATGTCGCAGGAGTAGATCCGTGGCTTCCCCCCGGTGTGGCTCTTGATGTGTCTCTTCAGGACGGTGTTTTCTATGAAGGTCTTCCCGCAGAACTCGCAGATGTACGGCCTCTCGCCGGCGTGCAGCTTCATGTGCCTCTCCAGAGAGCCTTTCCTGGGGAAGTCCTTGCCGCAGTCCTTGCAGCTGAAGGGTTTCTGGCCCGTGTGGGTCCTCATGTGGATCTCCATGTCCCTGAAGCTGATGCCGCAGATGTCGCAGATCCTGCTGGTTTCTCTGTGGCTCTGGATGTGGAGCTGCAGACTCTCGGAGGATTCGGACTGCTCTCCACAAACGCCACAGCGACGCACCGGATCGTTTAAATGAGTCTCTGCGTGCCGCACAAAGTTCCCTTTGTTGTGAAATGCGTTTCCACAGACGAGGCAGCAGTGAGACGGCGTCAGGCTCGGTTTCCTGCGTCTGCTCCGCAGAGCGCTCACGCTGTTGGACTCGTGGCTCCGGACGTGGCGCCTCAGCTCGGCGCTCTTGTCGAACCCTTTTCCGCAGTCTTTGCAGCTGAAGGGCGTCTGTCCGTCGTGAGCCTTCACGTGGCGCTCCAGGGAGCCGTTGTGGCTGAACTCTTTGTGGCAGACGGTGCACCTGAACGGCTTCTCCGCCGTGTGGATCCTCATGTGCGTCACCATGTTGCCCTTCTGGTTGAAGACTTTCCCGCACACGTGGCAGCTGAAGGGCTTCTCGCCGGTGTGCAGCCTCAGGTGCGTCTCCTGAGCTCTTATGGAGGGGAACTTCTTGCCACAGACGTCGCAGGTCCTGCTGCTGTCGCGGTGCATCTGAAGATGGCGCCTCAAACAGTCGCTGGACTCCAGACGCTCGCCGCACAAACCGCAGACACACTCCACCTCCTTCAGGTGCTTCTCCACGTGCTTCATCAGGAAGCCTTTTCGATCGAAGGACTTCCTGCACACTCTGCAGCAGTGCGGCGCCTCCTCCTGGCTCTCGTCCTCGTCCTCCTCGCCGGCCTGGTTGTCCGGGGAGGCGGCGCGGCGCTCCTGCTCAGGAACCTCCTCCGGTCTGGAGGAAGTGCCGGGCAGAGGCTCCTTCAGCCGGTCGTCTCCGCAGACGCTGAGCTTCAGATGGTTCTCATCAGACGGACTCTGGACTTCACCTGAACGAGAAGATCACAGGTTTACTGCTCAGAAGCTGCTTGTTCAGGTCATGTGATCTGAGATTACACCAAGTTACTCTGTAACTAAGTTACTCTGTAACTCAGTCAAGTTACATCTTCAGACTGACGACACTGATCACCGTTTTATCGTTTCACATCAAATGATTCTGATTTTTTTTTTAAAACAAATCAATGCAGATCAATAGAATGAGCTCCACCTCAACCACTCACTGTACTCTGATTACTCTGACTACAGATTACTCAGTATACTCATGTACTTTTACAGTAACTGAGCATTGTAACTGTGTGATGTGAGTACATTTTCTGTGGTAAAGGATCCGAGTTCTTTGAGTCCAGTTACTGTGGCTGAAACTTAGTAAAAGTGATCGTGTCAGTGGATCTACTGGCTCTCTTGTTAAATCTGTGTCTCCGGACTCGAGCCGCTCCGGTCGGCTCCGGGTCCGGGTCTCAGACTCTCACCGGGTTCCTGCGCTCCTCTCCCCGCCGCTCTGGTGGCTTCAAACGCGATGAAGATCTGCTGCACGGCCGCGGTGATCCGCTCGGTCACCAGCTCCCTCAGCTGCTCCACGCCCGCCTGGCCGCGCTCCTTCAGCAGCCAGAAGATCTCCTCCGCGGCCGCCGCCAGCTGCGCGTCGATCGCCGCCCGCAGGCTGCGGCTCTCGGCGCTCTTGGACCGTTTTTTGGACATTTTGGCGGAAACTCCACCGAACAAAGAGAAGAATGTAAACAATGCGAGGGCGCTTCCGGGATCCCCACACCAGCGTGTTTGCGTAGGACGTCGCCGACACTCACGTGTGACGTCATGTTGTGCGTCGACAGAAACGTGGCTTTAGGGTTGCGTGAATCTTCGGGCTGCGCGTGAAAACACTGCGTGGAGTTAAAGGTTGTGTGTGTGTGTCTTTCGGAGCTTTTTGTAGTTTTTTAAGGCTTTTTGTAGTTTAAAGTCTCTTTTTTGTTTGTGGTGGAAACGCAGCTGCTGATAAAACACCGCTAAAGCAGGTACAAACTTTACACCAAACTGAATCCAAAAAATCACCAGTTAAGTGTTTTCTTACAAATAAACAGTGACACGTGACTTCAGAGACATTTATTAAGTTATATTATTTTAAAAAATAGTCCCTTTGAAAATCGGCACGTGACTAAAGTATCAAAAGCTCTTACTTGTTTTACATCTTTCCTTTTGTTGTTGAACGTGACGCCGCTCGGCACCGCACCGTTTACATTCATGGCGACTGAATAACGACAACACAGCAAATATGAGCCAGAGTTCAGATTAGTTAGTGTATCTGCAGTCCATCATGACATATGATTTCACTTTCTGTGACAGAGCTCCAACAAACTACAGTGATTACTTTACTGTCCTTCTGTCCTTCTGTCACTGATGGTAGATGATTTATTTCTTAAATTTTATAGTTTATGGAGGTGATTTTGTGCAGGAGACTTTTCATTTTTGGACAAAGAGGCTTTGGTCTCTCTCTGTCCTATCCACTTAAATTCACTCATATTTTACTTTATTTGAGACAGTCAGAAGTCATCAGTGTGAAAATCTGCCCCAAGAAAATACTGAAAGTCTTGATTTGCCTTTTTAAAATGAGAATTATAAAGTTTAAGGTTTCCACAGCTCAGCAGTTTTTAAACAGTCAGCAAGAAGAAATCTGATTGTTTACTACTGAAGGTTCAATGGGAGACAGTGAAAATCAGTTGGATGCTGAATTAAAGAGGATTTTTTAGCAGTTAAATAAAATGTTTGATCATAAATGGCCATTTTTTCTCAGGATGTTCAGTTTTAAGAGCGAAGATGTCGTCATCTGCCCAGAAAGACCACAGGATGTTTTTTGTTGCTGTTTAACCGTGAGAACCGTACGAGCTCATCAGCTTTCAGATGACAAAACTTTGTTCTTTCATGGCGGCTGGTGATTTCAGACGGACCTCAGACGTCTCACCTGTGATGTAAATGATCCGACAGGCAAATCTGTCGCAGAAAAATCTGAATCGTTAAATGTTTGTTTTTCTGCATGGAGTTTGGTGAGAGGTGAGAGTGGGATTTATTCCACAGGTTTGATTTTTGAGTCACGTGATGTTTCTGTTTAAGTTCCAGGTGAAAAGACTTCAGCTGGGAGAAGAAAGCTGAAGTCTGCTGAGATGCCTCACGATAAAAAGAAGAAGAAGAAGAAGAATGGCGTCCCAGAGCGATGGCTGGATTACCGTCCTGTGGGACGACGGATACCGGGCACTCGATTCATCGCCTTCAAAGTGCCTCTGAAACCGTCTCTGAACTCCAGAGTCCCGGAGGCGGATGCTTTCTGTTTCTGGGACCTGCTGGACTCTGTAGGGAACCAGAACCAGCAGCTGGGTCTGATCCTGGACCTCACCTTCACCACGAGATACTACCGACTGGCAGACGTCCCCCAGTCCTGCTCCTACATCAAGATCCTCACAGAGGGCCATCACGTCCCCTCGGACGCCGCCATCCTGAGCTTCAAGCGAGCAGTGAGACAGTTCTTAAAGGAGAACCGGGACAACGACAAGCTGATCGGAGTCCACTGCACCCACGGCCTGAACCGCACCGGGTACCTGATCTGCAGGTACCTGATAGACGTGGACGGGCTGGACGCCTCGGCGGCGCTGCAGCTCTTTAACTCCAGCCGAGGTCACTGCATCGAGAGGAGGAACTACCTGAGCGATCTGCAGCGAGGCGCCAAGAGGAGCAACGGGGGCATGGACGAGCCCGAGGTGGAGGCGGTCAGGGGGCTCGCTGTGGCGAGACCGCAGAAGACCACCGAAGAGAGGCGCCCCCCAGGCGACGACACGCCGCCGGAGACCCAACACGAGAAACCGCCCGGTGACCGCTGCCGCCATCGAGCCCGACACAACCGTCGCTCCGGCCAGAGGGCGCCCCAACAGACTGACCCCCCCCCTGCTCCTTTACTCCCCACTCCCCCCATCAACTCCTACGTCTGGAAGCCCGGCAACCGCCCGTCTGCTCCACCCGCCCTCCCCACCTACAGCTGGAGCGACGAGCTGAGCGTCAGAGACACAAACTGAGTCTGAGAGTCCAGAAACCGGACCGGAGCATCTGCACCTGAACGCATCGTGTCACTGAAGCTGCTGTAGTTTATTGTGTCTGTTTTCATGTGGATGTCCAGGTGTGTCCAGGTGTGTCCAGGTGTGTCCAGGTGACAGGTGGATCTGTCCGGACCTCACGCCTTCAGTGGACAAACAGACGTGTGTCAGTAAATTAAAGACATTAAAGACATAAAACTTGTTTGATCTTTGTGAAATTCGGACCTGCAGGTCCACCAGGTGAATCTTTAAACTGGATTCAGAGTGAAGACGATCGTGTGATTCAGTTTCTTTATTAAACATCAGTTTTATCAAAAATACAAACCAACAGTGAACTGAACTTTAATAAAAGTCTGAATGTTCTTATTCTTCCAGGTCAGAGATTATCTGGGCAATTTAATCTGAAGCAGCCGGACTTTTCCTGGATTAGAGGCAAAACGTCTTCACTGACAAATCAGCAAACGTCCAGTTGCTTACGATTTAATTTCCCAGATTTAAAAATTACAATTAAAAAGTTTCTGCTTCACTTTGAGTTTTTGTTCACTGAGCCGAGAAAAGAAACGTGGAACCAAAGTCAGCAAACGTCCCGTTTATTCAGGGCAGCTTTAACGTCACACGGGCCTGCAGACACTTCAAACATTCAAACACCTGAAACTTTACGAACAAACTTTACGAACAAAAAACAAACGCAACAGCATGAAACATTTCTGCCAAAAAGCTGCTGAAGTCAGAAGAATCAGAGGCTGGAGACCCCCCCACCAACGAAGAAGAAAGTTATTTCTGCCACAAAAACCTTCACTTTTCTGACGTCCAGCGTTCGGAAAAAGCAGTTTTTCAAAATAAAGTCCAGACACGAGGAGACAGAAGCTTCAGCAGTTTGTAAAGTTTCAGTTTGTTGTGATTTAAAAGTAAAAAGTAAAATCTTATATTTTCACTTTGAAGTCAAACGTTCGGAAGAAAACAGGAACTTCGTCTCGAACTCGAACAAACGAAGCTTCTCGTCGAACAGGAACGAACGGCTCGTCACGTTTTCGTCCTCGCTGTGTTCCTCTCTTCACTCCTCCTCAGGTGGGGACACCTGTGCCTCTTCTTCTTCCACACCTGTCGGAAAGTCTTGCCGCAGCCGTCGCAGGTGAGCGGGCCGTCGCTCCTCTGGACTCTCGGCTTGGCGTTGGGTTGGAGATGCTGGTGAAACGGCTTCTCTCTGCTCGGCTTCCTGGTCTGCTTCTGCTGAAACGTCCGGTGAGTCTGGATGTGAAGCTTCAGACTCTCTGCGGCGTCGAACCTTTGGCCGCACAAACCGCAGACAGGCTCCGCCTCCTGCAGGTGAGCCTTGACGTGGATGGACAGGAACCTGCGGGCTTTGAAGGTGCGGCTGCAGGCTCTGCAGCTGAACACCCCCGCTGCTCGGCGGCCCCGCTTCGCTTTGGGCCGGTTCGGAGCGGGTCTGGCGTCGGTCGGGTCTTTGCTGTAGTCGTCACTGTCCTCGGTCTCAGACGACACCACCTGGATCAGAGAGTTCTGGTCCGGACCTGCTGATCCTGGTTCAGCGGAGGACAGTCGGTCCGCGTGCTCACCTGGCCTGGAAGCACACCTGGGGTTGTACGTGAACTGGATGATTTCGGCCTCGTCCAGGTCTTGGAGCTGCTCCCCGTCCTGCTGCTCTTTGGCAGGCGGGTCCTGCTGGCTCTGGTTCTGGTTCTGGTTCTGGTTCTGGGTCTCAGAGGGAGCGTCTGTGTGGGTCAGCAGCAGCTGCTGAGTGAAGGCGTCTGCAGCCAAACACAAACACAAACACAAACTTCAAACCTTTGAGTCTGTGAAGAGTGAAGTAATCAGATTACAACCTGCAGACTGAAACGAGCCGCTGTGCAACCAGGGGTGGAAAGTAACTGAGTACATTTACTCAAGTCCCTGTACTTTACTGGAGTATTTACATTTTATACAAGTATACCTCTTACTCCATTACATCTGAAAGGTAAACAGGCAAGGTAAGTTTATCTGTAGAGCTCAGTTCAAACTCAAGGTAATGCAAAGTTACAGTTACATGAAATCACAAAAAGCAAATAAAATCATTTAATGAAACAAAAATAATCTTTAATGAATTTAATAAAAACAAAGATGCAGATACAAAAGTTTCAGTCCGATCGGAACATCGTCACAGTTCAGGCCTGTCTCACTTCTTCTGGAAGACTTCCAGGTTTTAGGAGCAAAACACTGAAACGCAGCTTCACCTTGTTCGGTCCTGGGGGGGGGGGGGGGGGGGGGGGGGGGGGGGGGGGGGGGGGGGGGGGGGGGGGGGGGGGGGGGGGGGGGGGG
>JAPZDV010000008.1:140690-157327 GCA_029814665.1 Acanthurus lineatus
GGCGCCGCGGGGGGGGGGGGGCCGGGGGGGGGGGGGGGGGGCGCCCGCCCCCCGAACACCCCCCCACCCCCCACCCCCCCCCCCCACACACACACACACACACACACCCCGGGGGGTTCGTGGGGCCCCACCATGTCAGGGATCATCAGGCTAACAGCTTCAGTTACGAGTTACTTCAAGAACCGGAAACACGAACAAGAACTCGGTCTCCATCAGCACCGAGGATCCGGTTCAGGTGCAACAGGTGTGACAGGTAGGTGACCCGGGGCGCGTGCACTCACCTGCGGACGGACGCTCCATGAGCGGTCCGTGGAGCGCGCAGAGCAGCGCGTGCTGGCGGGAGATGACCTCCTGACTCAGAGCCGCTTCTTCTTCGTATTTCGCGATGGTTTTCTCAAAAGCTCCCAGAATCTCTTCGACCGCCGCGTGCAGCCGCGTCTGCACGAAGAGCCGCAGCTTCTGCGCGCGCGACATGTTCACACCGGGAGCCGGGAACCGGGAGAGGAGCGGAGAGCTGCACGCGCCGCCGACGGCTGCTAACTATGCTAACTGCTAACTGTGCTAGCGGAGTTCCTGCTCTGACGACAAAGCAGCAGAGCTTCCGGTGTCCTTCACAATAAAAGCACAAACAAACTGAAAACTGAACGAGGCACAAAATGTTTTAAATTTTATTAAAATTGTGTAACAAATAATCACAAACACAGAAGAGAAGTTAATATGAATTAAAAATACAATAAAATCAGTAGAGAATGTGGCCTTCAGGGTCAAACATGTTAATTACATCGCTGAACAACATTTACAGCCACTTTCCAGCAGAACATTTTCCTCTGAGCTTTAAAAGCATCAACATGAAAGAAATAATATTCTTACTGACAGAAACTCTGACATGTTCTCATTCACTCTGATGTTTCAGCTTCAGACGCTTGAACTTCGTCTGTGACTTCTTTTTCTTCACAGACGTCTTTCTCCTGATAAAACAGAATATTTGAACCGTCAGTCTGCTGTTTACTTCATGTTTTCTCTCTTATGTAAGAAGGAAAACTACGATTAGAGGCCTGAACTGGAAAAAGTCTACAGACAAAAAGTTTTAAGACTTTCTCAAATAGTTTCAAGTGTTTTTTTGGAGCCAGATTTCATCAAACCTGTGAACTTGGTCTCTTGTTGACTGAAGAAGAAGAAGAACGCTGTGGGATTCACATCAACATTAACATGGAGTCCAGTTTTACCGCCATGTGAAGCTCTTTTATCTGTTAACCAGCTGACTGACTCATTAATTTACTGACGGACATATTTGTATATTTTATAAACACACTCCGTCTGTGTGAAATCAGCACATAATGATTCTTGGTTGATTCACCTGAAGCTCTCGTATTTTGTTTTCCTTCACATTTCGTGTTTAGGTTCACACTCAGTTCTGCTTTATTGTTTCTGCAGATTTTCTTCATGCTATAAAACTTTCACATTCGCTCGTTTTCATTTTTAACACTGCGGCTCTTTTCTGTAAAAACATGTAAAGTAGTTTTCATGTTTCTCTCTGAGGTTCCTCTCGATGTTTCTGTCTTTGTGTGAGTGAGAAGCTGCAGGTTTCAGGTCGGTGGATGACAGAAGAACACAAGCAGGAAACAAAGGGAGGACAGACTGAAGAAGAAGAAGGAGCTCCATCATTCTGACCTGGTTGGCCTGCTCCTCCTTGTCCCGCCTCCTCCTCAGCTCCGTCTCCACCACGTTGTAGAAGTCCTTCTCGGCTCTGGCGACCAGCTGTTCAGGCCCGTCCTCCCCGTCGTCCCGGCCGGCGTCCTCCTCTCTGCTCTGCTCGGAGCGACTCCTCTCCTTCAGACGCAGCTCTCGCTGTCGAGCCTCCAGGATCTTCTCTCGCTTCGTCTCTCGTTCGAACATCTGCAGACGGAAGAACTCTTTCACTTCACAGCATCAGAGCATCAAACAGACATTTAAGCACTGAATCAGTCATCACTTCGGACTGCCAATCAGTATCACGTTGACTGAAGCTTCAGGACGGTTTGGTGATTATTTTAGATTATTTAGTGATTATTTCGTGATTATTTTGTTCAGGTAATCGATGACTTGTTCCTCCAGCTGCCTGTGAGAGAAACATGTCAGAAACTGTTGGCGTCCGATCAAACATGCAGCTCTCAGATCAGCAGGTGTTCCTCACAGCAGCCAGGAGGCTCTTCTCGTTCTTCTGGAGGGTCGACAGGCCGGAGCTGATCTCCAGCAGCGTGGCTCCGCCCCTCTGAGAGCCGCACGCCAACAAACGCCCGCTCTCCTGAACCCGGAGGCTGTACAGGGCCTCGTCACACACCTGAGGACAACAACAAGCAGAACATCAGCAGGAACATCTCACACGTCTGATGCCTCAAACTGCAGTTTTCAGAACAAAAACCTGCCGACCAGTTTCACCAAAAAACTGGTTTAAAGACGCGAGTTTAGGAGGTTGAGGCACCTTGAGACTCAGCGTGGGGTCGTTCTGTTTGAACAAGATGTCCCAGACGTCCAGCACGCCGTCCATCTTCACCGTGAAGAAGACAGAAGGTCTGACTGGGCTCCAACTGGCATCCGTCAGGTACGACATCTGATATCTGAAACCCACAGAAGACACGAGTTCAAATCACTGAAAGGCCGAAAGTCTGGTTTGAATCCAAGATTCAGCAGCAGGACGTGGACAGACAGTCAAAGAGACAGACAGGAACAAGAAGACAAGAGACAGACGAGACAAGTGATTCGTAAAGAATCTTTTTATAGCAGATTATCTTCTGATTGCTGCTTTCACAGTTTCACGACAGTCAGATGTGAGAACATCTACACCCTCTGATGTCAAAGAAACGTCTGGTTCCTACTTGGTCCACATGATGGACGACTCCCTGATGTCCTCGGACCAGATGCGAGCCGTCCAGTCCCCGACGGTGAGGAAGTTCTTCGGGAAGAAGGGGTTCCTCTGCAGGGCGTAGACGGGTCCGTGGTGGCCGTCGTACGAACAGACGATCTTCTCTGACGGAGTCTTTGCCTTCCTGTTGCAGGAGACCACCACGCCCTGCTCCGTCCCCACCATGAACTTCGTCGGCTGCAGACACAATGAGAAACGAGACGCCTGAAGGCTGAGAGCCGAGCGAGACGACACGAACAGGAACACAAGACTCTGACAGACCGGACCGAACCGGACCGGACTGAACCGGACTGAACCGGACCGGACTGAACCGGACCGGACTGAACCGGACTGAACCGGACCAGCTCACCATGGTGGACTCAAACTCCAGAGAGATGGCTCCCAGAGCTCGGTCCAGGTTTCCCTCTCTGCTCAGATCCAGAACCAGACGATCCGACGGCTCGCTCAGCCTGCGAACGTCCCACCACAGAACCTGACAGGGAGACGAGTCCTTTATGACACCTGTCTGTCATCACACCTGTCTGTGGTCACACACCTGTCTGTTATCACACCTGTCTGTCATCACACACCTGTCTGTCATCACACACCTGTCTGTTATCACACCTGTCTGTCATCACACACCTGTCTGTCATCATACACCTGTCTGTCATCATACACCTGTCTGTTATCACACCTGTCTGTCATCACACACCTGTCTGTCATCATACACCTGTCTGAGGGTCACACACCTGTCTGACGTCACACACCTGTCTGTCATCACACACCTGTCTGTCATCACACCTGTCTGTCATCACACACCTGTCTGTCTTCACACACCTGTCTGTCTTCACACACCTGTCTGTCATGTCTACCTGTCTGTCATGTTCACCTGTCTGTCATCACACAGCTGTCCATCATGTCCACCTGTCTGTCATGTCCACCTGTCAGTCATGTCTACCTGTCTGTCATGTCCACCTGTCTGTCATGTCTACCTGTCCTTCATGTCTACCTGTCCGTCGGTGGAGGCGGAGAAGGCGTCTGTCCCGGTCTTGGACTGCAGCCAGATGATCTTGTAGACGGGGTCTCTGTGGCTTTGCTCCACAGAGGAAACCTCCACGGGCTGGCCCCCCCTCCGTGTGTCCCAGTAGGCTAAAACAAACACACCCACAGGTTAGCGCACCTTGCTACAGACAGGAAGTCACCTGTCTGTTGATCTGCTCTCAACCAACCGATCTGCCCGTTGTAGCAGCCTCCCACCAGCGTGTGCGAGTCTTTGGGGTTATACTCGAGACAAACGAGCGGAGACGCCGGCTTCAGGGTCATCTCCGGTCTGTTCGGGTTCTCTGAAACAAAACAGAAACATCTCATTCAAACTGGGCTGAAGCTCACTGCCTGTCTGTCTGTCTGTCTGTCTGTCTGTCTGTCTGTCTGCCTGCCTGCCTGCCTGTCTGTCTGTCTGTCTGTCTGTCTGTCTCTCTGTCTGTCTGTCTGCCTGCCTGTCTGTCTGTCTGTCTGTCTGTCTGTCTGTCTGTCTGTCTGGTTCATCTTAACAGACACCAGTTCAGACAGACACACATAGGGAGATTTGAGATTAAACCATCTGAAGGATGAAGATCCAGATGCAAACCATCTAAAATGAGGGACGAGGAGCCAAAGAGAGGAGAGACATGGGGGGGGGCAAAGGTCTCAGATCAGCCGATGGTCCAGGAAAGACTCAGCACAGAGAGGAAGGAGATGAAGATGATGGAGAGCTTCCTCACATTTCTCTGTTCGTCTGTTTGCAGACCTGCTGCTCTCAGCTCTGTTGTCACATTCAGCCTCATTAATATGTAAATGAGGTAACATTTAGTACAGAGTCGTGTTTATTCGAGTGCTGCCTTCTAATTACTGCAACATCAGATGCTGCTTTGTGTTTCCTGCGTCAGATTCCCATGTGGACGTTTTAGTTTGGCAGCAAACGAGCCGTCGAGCGATTAATGTTGACTAATGTGAACATGTGGATCAGAGGACGAGCTGCGCTGCTGGCTGCTTTGTCTGCATGTTCACACGTTCACAATCAATGTGTGTATCACATGAAAACACACACTCATAACACACAGGTGGATTTCACACCTGCAGACCTCATCTGCACCCTGATCAGGAGGCTTTCTGCCTTCTCGTTCCTGATGCTTTCTGACGACATTTTCACCTGATGAAACTTGGACATCAGCTCGTGGAAGCGACTCTTCTTCTTGCAGAATGAGCTGGTAAACTGCTGCTGCTGCTCTGCTGAACGACACAAGAGTCTCTCACAATATTTATGAGCTTCCTGATCATTTCTCCGCTCTGTTGCGTTCGCTTGCCTCTGGCTTTTTGTACTGGAGACGGTATCATTTCATCTAATAAGGTGTTATTAAAGACTGGAAGAGGCTGTTTCCTTTCTGACTGTCATAAGTTTCCTTCTCTCGTGTCTGTCTGAATAATGAGTCTCTGTCACGGAGCAGCATGTATTCCAACAACAGAGCTTTAACAGAACTGGCAGCAGCACAGAGCGAACAGCCTGCTGCAGCTTCCTGTTGTCCACTCTGGACTCTTCGGTTCCTTCCAAGGTCGAAGGTCCAAAACAGTTTGCTGCTGTCAAAACACAAAGTTATATAAAGTTACATTTGATGAATTTTCTTTGCACCTGCAAGCTGATTCACCTTAACAAGCGGACAAACAAGGAGAAACGAATAGAAACTGCAGCAGAGGCTCAAACATGATCTAAACACTGACTACATACATGACATGTTTTCAAAAGGTGACGTGCAATAAAAATAAAGGTTTAATTTGCTCAAACATGCAGAAACGTCTGTGTGTTTTTAAACCAGAGTGCAGCCGTCAGAAGGCAAACTGTCACTCGGCCGAAAATGTTTTACAGAATAACGTCTGAGGAAGTTAAGTGTTTTTTTCCGCTAATTCATAAAGCACGGCTCATAAAGCAGCATCCCAGCTTTCAGTCCTCCGTTCAGACCGCGTGCCCTTTACAGCCCGGTCACATGTTAAACGCTCCCAAAGTGTTTCCATCACATTACACACTGACACCACATTTAAACCTCACACTTTCAGAGCCGCTGCGATGTCGCAACATGTCAGGGGTTTTAAAACACTCGTCGCATTTATTCTCATTGTCAGAACGAAACTCCTGTAACTGCAGCGGTTTACAGCACTGAAGCTGAAAGTAAAGGTCGTCTGTTTTTGTGTTTGTAACTTACACATGCAAAAACACAAGACACGTTTCTTTTCTTTGGCCTCATTTTCTCTTTAAATCAAAACTCGACTTCCATGAAGCTTTTCACTGTCGGACAAAAGAGCAAACTCCCCCTGAAAGGACGTCAGAGCTCACCTAGAACTGCCCGACTCCACAGGGCCGACGGAGATAAAGAGGAGTCACATGGGAAACAATGATGCAACAGGCTGGAAATGAAGAAGACAAAGAGACTCCTTCTTCACGTCTTTCTTTCTCTCTGCTCCGTCTCTGCGAGTCCGTCTGCTGCAGAATAAAACCAGAGCCTCTCTGCAGACTCACCGAGCCTTCAAAGTGGACTCAACACGCACTTTTAGAGAAGAGAAGACCAATTTAGACTTGAAAGTGGAGCCACGTCACAAACGCCACAGACGATTAAATCTGGATTCTCCGCTTTTTTCCACTCAGAACTTCACTGGGGAACTTTGCAGTTTCAAAGCGAGTAACGAAGCTCAGGACGCTGCAGTGAAACTGTCAGAAACGCAGCTTCTTTCTGACTCATTACTGTGTGCAAAAACCCCTTTTGTTCATGAATTCTGCAAACTGAGACATTTTTCATCTCGGAAACGGCTCAATTAAAGAGAAAATCTGTGAGAATCTCTGTGTTTTTTTCCTGTAAATGTGACTTCATGTTCTGATTCAAACGACATGTTGGCTCACACTGAGAACCTCCAGCAGCTTTTCCAAACACACACGACTTTCACATGATTCTTTATTATCTCCGTCTCTAAATGTGACTCAAGACAAACAGCTAACATGTCGATGCGTCTGAATCTGTTTCAGCTTCAGCGACTCCTTGATTTTCTTAAATCTCTTCAGTTTTTAACCGTTTCAGCCGACTGCAGATTTCGTGTTGCATCACTTTGTTTGGTTCTGCAGCGTCCAATCAGGAAGCTTCTCTTCATGTGCTGAGCTGTTATTCTGATGCTTCACTGTGATTGGCTCATGCTATGAGATCCGTAAGTTCATTGGCTGAGAGTGTGTTTATTGACCATCTATTGCCTGTTTGCACTCACACACACACACACACACACACACACATACGCACAGTCGGTTCAGTCCGGAGCTCCGGTCTGTGTGACCCAATGAGATTTCAGGACTTGGACTCCAGATCTTCTCATTCATTCATCTCATCTTCTCATTCAGACCTCATTCACCTGCAGCACATTCAGAGCTTCATGCTACGCAGACGTTCACACACTGCAGCTTCACAACCTTCTGTTTAACATTCACACACTTCAAAAAAAACACATCTGAATCTATTTCCTGTTAGACTTTTTCTTTCTTTTTTCTATTTAAGAGTCAGATTGTGGCTCTGATACCTGGACGTCCACACACGTCTCAGCAGGTTCACACATATAAACTCAAAGTGCAGCAGCGACACCAGGCTTTTCCTGCAGCTGAAGGTTCAGATTTCAGCTTCTGATTCGTGTTAATATGAAAAGAGAAGAGCTTCCTCTTCAAACAGCTGCTCGTCTTCATGTTTTCATCGTCCACTTTGACCACAAGCCCTCAAATCTCAGCTTGATATAAAAATTAATTTCCTCAAGATGACAAAACTTCAAAAAACAAGCTTAAAAAGAAAAAGTGAGAAGTGGTTTGTCAGTTTTTTGGGACTTTTCCCTTTCAGGGTGAAACAGCAGGAACGACAACAACAAAAATAGCTTCAGTGTGAAAAAACTCAGCTCGGAGGGACATGAATATATTCAAAAGATTTCATATTTGCTGTTACTTTACTGAATTAATTAGCTACGAGACGGTTTCATTTGTGAGCCGCCTTCAGCTTTTTGGAAGATGACTGATGTTGTGTGTTTTTATCAACAGCTCCACATTTTCAGTGTGAACTCTCTGCAGTCAGTCGGTCCTCCTGCCACGAGCCGACTCGTCAGCTTTCCAACACTTTACATTCACTTCCTCCTCTTTGTGCTTCATGTTTGCACCTTTATTTGCCTCCATCAGGGACTTTGTCTGCAGATGAACCAGGAACATCGGTCAGATCCCACAGCACTGATGTCTCAGTGAGCAGCAACAAACTTCATGCAAAAACACTTTCACTTTACCTGAACCTTTTTTTTCTGCGAAGTTTCTCCAAATTCTCTCAGCTACACAAATCTGTTACACATCACTTGTTTGAACTCGCCAGATGGGGGCGCTGCTCTGTTTGTGGACGAGTTTCATGCACAAACATAAAGAAGAATAAAAGAATAAAAGTGCAGATACTCGAGTAAAAGTACTCCGCTACTTCAGCAGTAAATATTTTACATTGTAAAGGTTTTATAACAGAAGACGATCCTGTCAGAACAAAACAAGCCAATAAAATGTTAAATCTTCAAATTCAAGTCAAACATGTTTTTCTGTGAAAATTACAATCATACAGCCGGCTGAAGCAGAAGAGCATTTTTTAAAGCAAATTTCAGGAAAAAAAACATGAATGAAAACCAGCGAGCGCAACAACTTCCTCTTCAATTAGTCAAATGTGCCAATTAAGAACAAACGTGCTCATACGAGTGTTTCTGCTGCTGTTCTGTCTCCTCGCTGAGCACCGCAGCCGAGCGATCGAAGGTTTCATGTCATTTATACACTTCAGCTGCCGGGGGGGTGGGTAAACAGTTACACAGTGAGGGAAACAGTCACACAGAGAAAAAAAGCAGCTCGTCTCTGAACACAAACTTTGTTTCAGTTTAGACTCAGAGACTTTTGATTGACAGCTGTGGGTCTCTAGAAAATAAAAAGGATTATTTCATGTCTGAATCGAGAGTGACGATCTCGTTCTGTGACTCGAACTCACGTCTCTGAGCTCTGATTTAGCAGGAGTTCATTTTAAAACATGTGACAAGAAGTGTCAGGTGAGAGTCGTCGTGATGAACTGGGAACACTGGGAACACTGGATTCAGACGACCTTCACACACTGGAGGGTCAACAGGAAACAACACGACATGAAAGTCAGTGTTTGTATCTTGACCTCATTGAAATCAGCTTTACTGCATCTGTCTTCACCAGATTACAGATGTTTTAAACTCTGCCTTTGCTTTATTAGTTTATCAAACTCCACAGGCAACCTTTGAGTTAGTGCTAATGCTAATGCTAATGCTAACCCAACAATCCCTCCTGCTGCTGCTTCATGTTTACACATTTAACTGGAGAAACACAGTCTGTAAATAATGATGCTTACACTGAGATACTCACCTATCCAAACCTCACCTGTCCAAGCCTCACCTGTCCAAACCTTACCTGCCAAACCTCACCTGTCCAAGCCTCACCTGTCCGAGCCTCATCTGTCCGAGCCTCACCTGTCCAAGCCTCACCTGTCCGAACCTCACCTGTCCCAGCCTCACCTGTCCCAGCCTCACCCTTCCAAACCTCACCTGTCCAAGCCTCACCTGTCCGAGCCTCACCTGTCCGAACCTCACCTGTCTGAGCCTCACCTGTCCGAACCTCACCTGTCCGAGCCTCACCTGTCCGAACCTCACCTGTCCCAGCCTCACCTGTACCAACCTCACCTGTCCCAGCCTCACCTGTCCGAACCTCACCTGTCCCAGCCTCACCTGTCCTAACCTCACCTGTCCGAGCCTCACCTGTCCAAACCTCACCTGTCCGAGCCTCACTGTCCCAAACCTCACCTGTCCAAGCCTCACCTGTCCGAGTCTCACCTGTCCAAACCTCATCTGTCCGAACCTCACCTGTCCAAACCTCACCTGTCCAAGCCTCACCTGTCTGTGCCTCACCTGTCCAAACCTCACCTGTCTGAGCCTCTCTGAGAGCAATAAAAGGTGATTTATGACATTTTAATGATGCTTGTAACCACATCTGATTGTTTTTTTGCCATTTTCCACAGAACTGAACTCATATTTAAGTTTATAAAGAGTTGTATCAAGGATGCATCAGTCTGCTGATGTTTACAGGATAATCTTAATCAGCTCCTTTAGTTCTGTAATTATCAGGTTTATTTATTAAATATGAAGTCTGATCAATATTTTGGTTTCTGATTTGTTTAACAGCCGAATTCGTGATGTGGATTTGCTCTCAGGCCTCCTGTTATGTAAACTGGCCCAGTTTTTCTGCAGCCTCACTGAGGATTCCCAGGCCGAAAATAGTTTCTGCAGAAGGTGTGTTTGTGTGTGTGTGTGTTTGTGTTTATTTGTGTGTATTTGTGTGTACTGTGTGTGTGTGTTTGTGTGTGTGAGAGAGAGAGAGCAGCAGCAGCAGCAGAAGTGACAATGAGAAAATAAGTGAAAATAGGCAGATAAAGTCTGGGCGTTAGTGAGAAAGGGCATCATGCAGCGAGAGAAATTGAGACACGCACACACACACACACACACACACACACACACACACACACACAGATAGAGGAAGAGTCTGATTGATGGTCTGTCTCTCAGGGCTCTGGTTAGAGGGGGGGTCGGGGCTCTGGGCCTCAGCCACAGGAGCGTGTAATGACTGCTGAGGAATTTCAATGGCCTCCAACCCTCTGAGGTTTCCACCAGAGCCCCCCCCCTTCTCCTCTCTCCATCCATCTTTCTCTGTTTAACTGTCTCTCTCCTCCTCTCTCCTCTTTATTCCTCTGAAGTGCACACTTCCTGTCCCTCTCTCGCTTGGTCCTGCTCTCAGATCAGTTGTGGTGAATGAGTTTTTCTCTGAGCTCCTTCAGCTCACACTGAGCTCTCACATCCAAACCTCTTCATCATCCAGCGTGGATCTCTTTTTCTTCTCGTTTTCTTTCTTTCCTGTCAGAAAAACGTCACACAAACTCGCTTTCTTTCTGTGAGTTCAGGTTTGTTTCCAGCCTGAATCTCTGTTTCCTTCTCTCGCTCTTCCTTCAGCTGAGAGGAAAGATGTTAATGTCACACTTAAAGTTGATGACTGGCTGTTAGTGATGATGAGGAGGCTTGGCCGCCTTTCAGCAGACACACACTCAGAGACACAAAGCAGGTCTGCAGTTTGTGTTTGCTGAATGTCCATGAAACACTGACGCCTGCTTTCATTGACTCACTTTGTGACACTGGAGGAGAAGTCAGAGGATCACAAAGGTCTGCAAAGTGTTGGAGGAGGAATCTGAAATCAAGGTTTCAGTCACCTTCAGTCATCAGGAGCGACTGGCTGCACCTGAGAAGTTCAGCCTCAGCTGATGGCGATCAGCCTGACGGAGAAGCTGTGAGAGGAGGCTGGAGTTCCTCCACCTTCACTCGGCTCTCTGTGTTTCTGTCTGTGTGTCTGTGCTGTTTAACATGTTTAGGTTGGTAGGAACTTTATTAAACCCTGAGGGGAAATTCCTTCATTACAGCAGCAGAACAATTACAGACCAACATGAGGAAATGAGCGTTAGTGACAATAAACAGAACAAGGAATAAAAACCACAATAAAATAAGCAATAAAAGGGTATAAATCAGTTACTATAGAAGGATTTTTGTGTTTTTTTTATCACATTGTTCCCCCCATGACTCCCAGCTTTGGTTTGGGTCAAACTGAGTGTGTGACGGTGGGGAATCACGTTCTCACAAACACTCTTCAGAACCCAAAAGGGCTCGTTTGGCTCAAACATCCCCACGTTTCTCCATCAGAGTGTTTTTTGTTCGTTTCCCTCACAGAGACCCGAGTCGACCAGGTTTTGTGTTCGGAGAAACATCACAGTTGTTGTTCTGTGGAGGCCTTGAACGCCTCACAGCCTCATCACACTGACCAGTGTTTGTCAGTTTGGATCCAAACAGTGGACAGACGCTGTCATTCTGTTTTTTTGTCCAGTTTGAGAGCTGAGAGAGAGAACGGAGGACGAACAGGGAGGTGATTCATCATCAGCCGCCGTCCCATCAAACCGTCCTTCAGAGATAAACTCCAGCTCCACAGGCTAACCCGCTGCCACATGCTCTTAATAGCTCCTGTGATTTCAAGAAGTAATTCACATCACCACTTCTCCACTTCATCCGATTCGCTCTCCACTCTGACGGCTCGCCGCCAGCAAAACAAAACCTCTTCACAAACTCCTTAGTGGTTATTTCTTTCCTCTGCACGTCTTGCCCTCGTAGCCTCTGACACAGGAACAGAGCTGCTGCCACCTGAACTTCCCCTCCACCTTCTGCCGGTTCGCTGCTGCTGATTTACAAATAAAAAAGCTTTTTATTCACTTATCGTGCTCATTTTTCTAAGCTGAGGTTCATACAGTGAGAACTCGGGCTGAATGTTTGCAAAGTGAAGGTAAAAAGCATAAAAGCTGCAGCTAAACGTCTGAAATGTAAATGTGAATGAAACTATAACAAGTGAATCAGAATAAAACAGCTGCTTTAACCTGCAGAGAGGAAACGCATCAGCAGGCAGAAGCACTCAGTTTAAATGATTTCATTTAGTTCATTAAAGAACAATAAGGATGACATGTGACCTTGCCTCCTACACAACACCGTCACACTGCCTTTTTCACTTTAACACGTGTTTCTTTTCTTTTCCGTCTCAATAAAGGACACAATCTCATCCTGGAGGAGAGAAAAGTGACAGTTCAACAGTTTAAATTCATTTTTTCTCTTGAAGATCGATGTGCCTGATGCTCTCATGTGTGCAGGTGATATATGGAGCTACGATGTGTTAGCTTGTTAGCTTAGCTTATCATAAAGACTGGGAACAGATAGAAACAGCTAAAATATAAAACATACTCAGCAAGACTTTGATTAAAGTACAAACACGACAACAAAACCCAGCAGCATCAGCACAGATCGACCCTGTTAGTACAAATATGATCACATTAACACAGACTGCTGGATGATGCTGAGAAGTTCTCTCACATCTTCTTCATCTGAGGACGAATCCATCCAGCTCTGAGCTCCCAACCTACTTAACCAGCTGCAGTAATCAGATTACTTTCAGTCACTCTGCTTTGCTGGTTCGGGGTCGAGGATGTCAGGGATTTAACATCATTAAGGTTGAAGTTGTCTGATTATTTTAGTTTCTGATGAACTGGTTCCTTTGAATACTGTTAGCTAAGTTTAATTTAGCAAAACTAACCTGGTTACCAGCTCAAACCGGCTCAAACAGAACAACTTAAGGCCCAGTAAAACCGTTTTATTAGTTAAAATAAAACCTTGATGTAAAAATCATCAGTTGGATCCAAACTGACGGCCATGTTTGAAGCCCTTTTCACTGACGCACAGAATTATGGGAGTTTTTGCTGAGATACAAACACATCAATATAAATGTTGAGATGATTGAAAAAAGTGTAATTTGCTCGTTCACACACACGCAAACATCAGTCACACCTGTCATTAATCACACACACACACACACACACACACACACAAAGGAGAACACATACATGGTGAATGTGTGTGTGTGTGTGCGTGTGTGTGTGTGTGTGTGTGAGGCCTCCTGAGGAATGATGGGATTGACACTAACAGGGCGTCACTCTGCACCGTGGATCCATGAGCTTCATGTGTGAGTGTGTGCAGCCATGACGCGCTTCCTCCCAAAGACTCACGATTTAATCGCAGCTCAGCTCCATTTTCATCGTAATAAACCTTTAAAAGCTCCGTGACTGTCGTTTGTTTTCCTGCGTCTCTTTTTTTACGACTTCATAAGCTGTCAAGAGCTTCATGAAGACGTACGAGCGTCATAAAAATGTGTTTAGGTTTCCTCGTCACTCGCATCGCTTTTCATGATTGTAATGGAGCTGCTGCGACGCTGCTGTGATGGCGTCTATAAAACACACATTAGTCAAGTCGATACGAGGCATCCGCGGTGCACACACACACACACACACACACACACACACACACACACACACACACACGGGGCCGTCAGGGGGGCGTGGCAGCATTTTTTGGCCTCATTATCTGCTCTCGTCCCCTCTCATTTTCTCTCTCGTTCAGCATCTGAACGTCCTGCTGATGTTGATGAGCAGTGTCTCAAACGTGTTTCAGAGGCAGAAGAAGTTCAGCTTGTGTGTCCGGAGAGACGGACGCTCCTGTCAGCAAGAACATGACGAGCCCGAGTTATTAAACCAGGCAACAAGGCCAAAGGCAGCTTCTTATAGATGGACTGTTACAATAAAGGTTAGAAGGTTAAGGTTAGGATCACAGTAATGTCACACTGCCAGCTGTGACACTAAGCCTGATGGGAAATGATGTTCATTAGAGGAATCAGTGAACAAACAGAATGAGGTTTGAAGAAACCAGCATCCTGAAGAACATTTGAGTCCAGCAGCACATCAGACGTATCTTCACTGAGCTTTTCTTTCTTCTTCAACTGAAACTTGAACTCCAGGAGCTTTCACACCCGCCTCGTTCACTCCGAACTTTTCGCTCCGAACTTTTCGCTCCGAACCGGACTTTTCAGTTTGAGCCGAACTCAAACAGCAGGTGTGAAACCTCTGCGGTCCACGATCCGGACTGAACAGCTGAACCTGGATCAGACCAGAAACTAGAGTTTGGTTTGTGTCCAGTGTGAAAGCAAAGGTTCAAACCTTCAGACCTTCATACCAATGACAGGAAGTTACAGCAGGAAACCCGGAAAACTGGAAAAACAAGTAACTGTAACTGTAACTGTAACTGGAAAAAGGGACTAAATGCCTCAACTAGAAAAAACTCATAAAACTACAATCAAACTACAAAACAAGACATTTTCAACCCGCTGACGTCAGACGCCAACAAACCAATCAGAGTAAAGTACAGAGACACGAAACCCACGTACATGATGACGAAGGTTTGTCATGTAAAGTCCGTTAGTTTTGTACTTTTGCAGAGTTGAAAGAGTTTGTCGCCTTAAAGCTGATTAGAAAAAACCTTTAAGACGTCAGTAAACAAAACTCCTCATACGAATCCAGAATGCAGCGTGTGTGTGTGTGTGTGTGTGTGTGTGTCGGATGGTCACATGACTGCTGACCCCAAAAAAACTGCTGCAAAATCACCCTTTTAGTTAATTGATGTGAAATGAATATGAATGAGCTGATGTTTCTGTTCTGATGATCAGTTCGTCCTCGTCACACTCGGCGATGCCTCGGTGTTTTCACCACAAACACATGAAACCGAGGCTGAATGACTGATGGCTTCTGTCTCACTCTGCTGGAACTGTGAACATTCGCTTCAACATGAATCCCGTCTCGTCCGTCACGTCTTTGTCTTCAGAAGGAAATAAGGACAGGAGATGAAAAAAGCTCCTAAAAACAGCATCAAAGTTTAAAACTTCCTGTTTTTTCTCCAAAAAACATTGAGACAAGTTGAATCTTTTGAGCTGACAGCTGATTGGTGCTGCGAAGCAAACTGAGGGAAAAAAACACTTTTCATTAAGTTTGGATGATAAAATATGTGAAGTTAAAGAAATCAGTGTCTGTTGGGCTGATGAATGATGATAAATAAGTTGTTCTCAGTGAGAAAATGACTGATGAGAAGCTTCTTCTCTCAGAGAAACTGTGCAGAAACTCCTTCACCTGAGATGATTCACCTGTTTGGTCTTCAGTTTGAATGAAAAATGCAGCCAAACAAAGATATTAAGGAAACTTTCTCAGGTCCAAGTTTGGTTCATTATTCTTCTGTTTGACGTGTTTGACAGGCGATGTTGTGTTTTTCAGTAAAGAGGCTGAAAAACTGAAAACATGAGTCATCAATTATAATCATGAGGGTTTTTAAAAGTGTGTGAAGCTCTGCAGAGCCAGAAGACTCCAGAAGAGCTGAAGACATCAGTGTTTCAGGTGTGTGTGTGTAAAAAATGTGTGTGTCTCCTGCACTTAAAGCAAAGTGCTCTGAATCAACATAAAACACACGCGCACACACACACACTCACTCAGTGTTGGTGCTTTTGACCGACTCGTTTATGAAAGTGTGTGTTTTCATTTAACGGCTGCTTGATGTCTGTTTTTGCAGACTGTCGATGTTTCACCTCAGATATTCAACACTAAAAAAATCACCCATAATTCCCTGCTTGGATGTTTTTTGTCTTCTGCTGTTTTCTGCAGTATTAAAGCCGAGTGGAAACAGCATCCAGCTGAGTTTCCCATCATGCATCAGTTCAGTGTTTACTGAGAACGTTTCAGAGTTCCAGTGTGTTTCATGTCCATCATTAATGTGTCTGATATCTCTGCTCCGACAGAAACGAGCTGGAGAGAAATGCAGCACAACGTTTCCTCACTTCTGACTCTGAATCAGTTTCAGGGAAATTCAGGCCGTTTTCTGGCTTTCAGTCCGAGTTCTTCTACTTTCTGTGTGAAGTTCATGAGTTTTTATTCTTCCTTCCCCCTCGAGTCAAACGTATAAATGTTTTATGTCACTGCCTTTTTCTTTTAATTGCACGTTTTAAAAAAAAACAGGCAGAAACCTTGGACAGATCCAGACTCGTAGTACTATTAGATCAGCAATCCCGGCGCGACCTCCGTCCATGGGTATCTGCGAGACGAGGAAGCACAAAGACTCCGGGGACGGTGGCAAGTAAGCAACAGACATTCATTGAGCATGAACGCAGAACATATAGGGAGAGAGATGAAAGAGAGAAGCTCAGTGTGTCATGGAGTCCCCCAGCAGC